>NW_019060172.1:0-29322 GCF_000696155.1 Zootermopsis nevadensis
AATTTATATGGTAGTAAATGAAATGTGGTAGAAAATGTATTCAGTTCAATGCTATACCAAAGGAGGAGAATACTGTTAACTTCTTGCTGATATATGACAAGAAACTTAGAAGCAAAGTAGAATTTACACGAACAGTAGGATTCCTGACACAATGCCTGTCGTGTTTATTCGTTTAGCCATCTTCCCGACGTCCACTTACGACAGCGAGGTCAATCCATTATAGTATTATTGAGGTCAGAGAGGTTTAAATTCTAGTAGCTGTTGAACTCGCGATAAAGCTGGCTAACCTGTTTTATACAGTTTAGCTCGACCCAGAGAGAAAAAAAAACATGTGGACGACAGTTCACCCTGGCGTCTGGTGGGGGAGAACGAATGAAAGAACGTTGTCATACGAGTATATTGCACTTTGCAAGTGTTAACCCGAATTAGACGAGGTAAGCATAAAGCCTAAGGGACCTAGTCCACAAGTTCTGATAGTATAATGCAGTTTTAGAAGTAAGGAGATCAAGGAAAGAAGAAAAGAGATCAGGAATAAATCACTCGTTAAGTACTCTTCCCCATCGAGTTACTATAAAACTAGATAAATCTTCCTTTAGAATACACAAACTGTTTTATTTCTTGACATTGTAAGTTTATAGATTATGAATTCAGGTTCTAAGGCACTTGTGTGACCAACTATTAATGGGATCTTGGTGTATTTGTACCATTTTACCATACCAATTTCAATTGTTAAGGTACGTACACTGATATGTATTAGAAGCGTACGCGCAGAAGCCATGTTACTATTTTTAATTTCGGTAAAGGAATGTCTTAATGAAAGTCTTATACTTTTCAAAACTCTGTTGCCATTCAGAACTTCAGACGGTACGTTTAATGGTTCCAGTATTGTTCCCCCTACTCATGTTCACATGACGGAATCAAGAAATTACATAAGAATCAAACAAGCAGGGAAGACAATTAGTGTAATGATGTTCATACTAAGATTCATTAGAATCGGCCAACAGATGGACTTAAGTTACAGACAGTTATTGAACAACAGGAAGCAATATACACAAACAAATTTTCTTTTTCATTTCTTTAATAAGAAGTGTTTAAATTTCATTCCAAGATCAGAATTGTTGAAGGTATGGTTACAGTAGGCTGAAAGACATGCTGTGGGTTTCAAGAGGTCGGATATTCGGAGGTCAAAATCCGAATAAAATTTACATTTCATAAAACATAATAAATCCCTACACTCAATAGGCCTTCACAGAACTACACAGAAGGCCGCAATAGATTTTTACAGTAGCTAGGTCCATACACTCCAAACAGAATTCTAAGCTGTGAAGTGGAATGTGTTTACTGTTACACTTAAAAGAGTGTTTTAATTATTTAACAAATACAAAAATTGTCAACTGTCTATGTTTTATGAGAAACGTATATGATGACACAAATTTGAAAATATCTGATGTTGAACCCACAGACAGACGTTCCTTTCCTCATAATTAATTTCTCGAAGGTGATAAAAGTATGCAACATCGATAAATGAAATTTAACAAACCCGTCACTTTCAATTATGCTCATTTCCTAAATCGTTTAGCACTTCTTACTGTTATTAAATTATGTATAAAAGTTGTACTAGAGTAAAAGTATATTATTTCAATATTTACACAACTTTCTACAGCAATTCTTGTAAAATTTCTATATGAAGTAACAGAAAATCCATTTTACAAATTATTTTAACATGTAAATGTAAGAAATTTTTGCGGTGAAATTTCTTTATGGAAACCTTACAAAGTGTTCCAGCATCGAAATCACCAACAAAATCCCGGAAAAAGATAGAGAGAGGGGGATAGAACTATTCTCTTTATGAGCTACTTTTCTAGACATTACCTCCACCTCTCCTTCAGGCAGCATCAAGTCGATCGGAAATGACTTTGGATTCTTATAGTATATAATGACTTCTATTCTACCCACACAGACATATAGGTTAGAAAGAGATGGATGAGCCCACTCCATCTTTTCTACTGCGACAACAATGTCCGTTACAACACAGGGCTCGATCCCAATACTATGCAACGTATACTTACGAAACCCCTCCACGTTGAAGAAGCCTCCGTCATGATTTTCATCCTTCATAGCTTCTCAATACAAACTCCGAATTCATTCTTTTATTCTTCCCTCACCTCCCCCTCCCAAGAAGAATCCATCCATCCATCCAGCATCTCTTCTGGACCGCAGTACCACCATTCCTCTGGCACACAGACTTGTCCCATTCAATACCATCTCGTCTCTTTTCATGCTACCAGGATCCCCCCCCCCCTGAATCCACTCCTTCCATCAGAAACCTCCCCTTTTACCCCAGTCAACAAAACGACATCGTCTGCAGCAATAGTTCCGTAATGGACGCCGATAACAATAGGCGTTAACAAAGGACTAGCTGGACCATTTTCATAAGCTATTGTGATCTTCATGATAAGAGAGGTGAATGCTCATCGGAGCTGCATGACAGCGGAGAATGGAAGCAAGGTCTGAGGTGAATCCCTCTACCTCCCCCATCTGGTTTGTGGAAGGAGCAGTGGGATTCTGCAACCCACACAACACTGTGTCTGAGTGACCCAAGGTGGCTGAGAAGTCAAGACGTCCTCTTGGCGATGCAATCCTTAAATCGAGATGCAATGATCTCTTCTTGGTGGTCACGCACCATACACTGAAATAAGTTCTAGTTTATAAAATATCTAATTACAGAAAAGGGATGTGTGTCTATCGAAATCAGATTCAGTCTGCTTCGCCATCTTCTTCTTGTGAATATTTGACTGAATCGGACCAATGCTGTCAGAAAACAGGTATATTTGTCAATAAAACTAATTAATTTGTATTATACTCGAAACTGTTTTAAGTAGACGGTATGGTGGGTTATCTCGAGGGTATCGTGCCTGATATAACACGATATAACGCTTTCAAATTCCAGTTGAGTACACAAGTTACTGCGTTATGTGAGTGAACCCTATTTTGGTTACCCTCATTTCCGGAAAAATGTATTAAGATAGACAATAACCACTTATTAATAAAATTGTCATTTGTCTAGCCTGTTATATTATAAGAGGTCTAAAGATTTTATAACTTTCCTTCATTCGTGATCATTTTGTGCTTAATCTTACTTGCCCGTACATAATTTATAGCTTAGCTTGAACACTTTGTCGGGTTTGTGTGTAATCGAAAAGTTCATTCCTCTTTGTCCACCTTGCAGCCTCGCAGTCTTGATTTCTACACTAGACGGAGGCGCATGGTAAATTTCATGTTTTGGCTGATTTTTTAACACTGTGTCAGACTCGGGCCCCATCGGCTATTAGGCCAGATGATTCCTGTAAAGCCGACAATCGTTCAGTTGGTGAAAATTTATGGAGAAAGTTCGTCATATACCGGGCCGAATGAATCCAGTCGAGTCCATCCTAACTTTAGCCCGCTCTCCCGTCTATGGCCAGATCTCCCAAATGGTCTCTAAAATTAAGATTTTCCTACTAAAAACTTGCACACATTTCTCAACTTCTGCATGCGTGCTACATGATTTGATTGCATCATGCTTTTTGATTTAATTACCCTAACAATATTTGCTGGATAATAGAAGTCACATATTTCTTCACTGTAAAATATTCACAATCTCTTGCTACTTATTCTGATTAGTTCCAAATATACTCATCCACGTTTATATGTAATAAGATATTAAAACAGTAAAGATAATTTATAAACTCTCTGTTTATTAAAATCCGATCAGTACTAAAAAACCATATGTAGTATTGTTTTCAGTGTCAGAACAGAAAAGTAGGATGGTATTATACACCAGTGAAACAAAAAATAATATCTGTAAAGAAATACCATATCACAATAAACGTTTAGGAGTTTTTATTCAATTTTCCAGTCTTTGTTTCACAGCAAACACTGAATTGTTCCGTGTTAAACAAAGCGAAAAGAATACCTTTGAACCTATGCCTTACTTTACCATATATTGAATATTTCACATTCAGCCAAGGATTAATTCAGAGGGACTCAACAGATTTCACAAGAGAGGGGGCCTCTAGCACCACACTCACTCTATCGCTGTTGAAAAACGTATCCTTTTTATGCGATGTCAAAGAAGATTGTTTCTATTATGCCACGTAGCAATAAACACACATGTGCAGGTAATACACACCATTCCGTGGACACAATCAAACCATGACTGAACTCCAAACAACGTCTCAGATTCTTATATATACAATATATTTAAATTAATAAACAAATAATTTCCATCTGTAGATCTAAAAATATATACGGAAAGGTTCAATTAAAGCTGTAATTAATACCAACTTAAAAATACACTACGATCAATATTCATGGGACGAGAAGAGACGAAATTAGACAATAATAAAATATAAAGCAAATTACAAAAGAAACTAAGATAACTGTCTTCTGGGTTGTAGCGCCGTGTAGTCTGGTAGAAATTTAGCGACGTTTCAGAGGTCCTTGTCAGGTGTAAGCAGTGCCTGTGTTCAGTAGTTTGCTGTCCTGTATACGAAAGTGTCCATTAAATGTCGTTTTTTTGTGGGGTGTAAGAATGTATTTTCTATGTCCAAAATGTAGGTTTTTGTATCTTAATAATATGCCTTTCAATGGGAAAAAAACAAATGTTATTTCTAAATGAAGGTTTTGTTGTGTAGATAAGAACGGTGTATGAGATTAACCTCACGTCCCAAATTCTCAGCACTGAAAATAGCCAAAGGAATACAAGATGAAGTGATGTTCAGCACATACCAGTTAGTCGCTGAGAGCAAATTGGAAAAGTTTAAAAAAAATCACTAAATGTAAAACAACAATTCTTCCACCTGTGATAAAATAAACATAAAATAACGCTAATCACCGGCCATAGGAATGTTGATGAAAGAATAATTACGTATGATAAATGAGTGAAGGCAGATACGGGACGAACCTGCCAGTCGGCTCTGAGGTGATGTGATTAGTCCATCCGTCTGAACTTGTGTCAGGATGGTATTTCAACAAATAGTGTTAATCAATTGCAAGGTATGAATTGAAATAAATAGGCCTGTTACTTTGATAAACTACGCTCTTCAAAGAAAACGTGATTTCTCTGTGCAGAGCAGACACAAAACATTACACAGTCTGCGATGAGATAAGTGGACAGATGGATGAACGCAGAAGAATAAAACAACAAATGCGATAGTTTACCAAGAAAATGAGTCCAAAACCAGATTTACAGATTGCCATTTGCGTAGAAGTTAAATAATAACAGGTGGGCTATATTTTTCTGGAAAAAGCTATGCCTAGAGATTGCTGATTATTACGTAGTCATTTATTAAAACGAGTTTTTTTTTTTTTTTTTTTTTTTTTTACAGAAGATCGCTTCCGCCTAGCACCAGGATTTTACTATCCACAGTTATAATAAAAATGGCTCTGTTCACTTACTGTACGATAACTGTATCTTAAAATGTTCTCTGACAAGTTCTCTGACTCTTTTATTCCAAACAACATCCCGTTCTCTTTTCATCTGTATTATTTTCGCTACAAATACTGCTTTGGACAGCCCTGTCCACCCAGTGAAACAAACTGCATGGGGCAGAAAGCCTGGAAATTTCAAGAGCCCATTAAATCTATGCGAACGGTCATCTCGGATCTGGATAAATGTTCATGGCCCCGCCCTTTCCAGTTATGCTATTACTTGCACGCCCAGTGATGAGACGGTCCAGTTCGTCGATTCTTTTTGCACATATTAAACAATCTTGATAGAGATATTTAACCCACGTGGGTGGTAAATGTGAGTAATTGCATCAGCTTCATGCAGAGAAGCCTCCACACATAAACCAGTTAGGCTGTAGCAGGTGGGACGGGCCCGCAGATTAGAAGGAGCAGTGTGCTTAATTGTTTCCCATCGCGTCACGTGGTTGTAAAGGTGATGACGGTCGCCGACCGTACGTCCGCGGGCATCAAGGTGCCCGCCAGAAAGTTTACGTAAACAGGAGTTGCCAATGCGGTTTCTTGTGTCTGAGGTACGGTTAAAAACTAAGGAAAATGTTTCTGTAACAAATCGATGGCACCTTAATCATACAAAGGAATGCCTTTTAAACTAGGGTAGTTTTGTGTAAGTGTGTAATAGCATATCTACATAATTGCCCTCAACGAAAAAGATTAGCGACCCTCTGGTATGAAACCATTACAGCTGTCAAATGCAGCTTCGTTTCTGAACCAAAAACTCCGTTCCCGATTTCCTGAAACCGTGGGAGGGGTTCGCGGTACCAGAAAGTTTAAGAGGTAAGGCGATTTGAGGCAACAGAAAAGTTGAGAAACATTGAATTAGACAATTACAAGTTAGTTTACAGAGCAATATTACAGACCGTAAAGTTCATTAGAAAAATAACTTAAATAGGAATACAATAGTAATATTACAAGGGCATAACACACTGAGATGATATAGATAAGTAGAATTAGTCAAGGAAGATAAACCAGCAAAAATCAACTCAGAAGGTTGAGGTTTGAGGCTAAGAAGTCGTGTCCCACAAGCAGTAATAAGCATACAACACGTTTAATACAGTCATCATAAAACACTTGTCACCAGTCGCCCTGGCCTGTAGCAACTGCTCATTCCTGTGCTTCAACCAGGAAACCAAAAGAGCAGTAGGGCATTTCCCCATTTCCCACGCTTTCCTGACACGACAAATGGAAACTGAACGCTCTGTAAGAGATACGATCATAAACAAGACAGACATAAACCAAGTCAGCATGACCTTGTATTCGAAGTTCCAAGGACCGAAGTATCTCTCGTTAATAAAGGACCACCATCAAATAACGCTACTGAAAGTTTAGTAACAATAACTGGAATAATTATATCATGCAGTAAATTAATCAAATATGATTTATAATCGGCATAATTGTTATAATCATAACCTTTATTTAATTATGTGTTCCTTGCGTGAAGTACATAATCCAGAGGCCCCCACCAACGGGTTAGATGAAATTCGGTATAACAACTATATCAAAATATATGAAAGGAATTTAACTTTGGCTCGTATCGGTTTAATATAACCCCCATTTTATATAAATATCAGATATAACTTAACATTTCCCTTCATATTACATCGTGATCGTACCATGAGACAAATGTGTCTCATTCAATTCTACAATTTTTATGAGAACATTTGTTTTACAAGCAAAATAACAATGTCGTGTACAGTTAATTGCTCTCGAAAGCTTTTATGTTCCTTTACAACACCGTAAGATTTCAGCCAACTAATCCTTTATTTTTGCAAAACGTTCTTAAAAATTATATTTGCAACTAACGTATTTTCATCTCATAATGTGTTTCTGATCTCACAATTAAAGTAAATCAATGTGTAAACTGTTTTATTAAAAGTAATCGTTCATAAAGAATTTCAGAGACGAATTCTATCACCGATCATCGTGTCCGTGCGATCTGACGATCTGATACAGATCTGTCAAGTTCAAACCTGCTACGCTCTACGTCTTGTAACAGCGTTCTGAGGAGGCAAACATTTTGCGATGGGTCTACCCCCAAGAGTCCCACCAAATATCTAAATGACTCAGTAGCTAGGAGTTTATTTTTAATCGGTAAAGGCTATCAACTATCGCGAACAGGTATACAAAGCAGTAACGAAGTGGATAGGCACATTTCATTTGAAACAATCCACGCGTTGTGCCAGCTTCGTCTTTGGCGGTCAAATGGTTCGAACGCAAGTCAACTGGGACACCTTTATTCTATTGCTTCTATTGTTTGTGTTGCTATCTTGAGTACTTCGTATTAAATAAATATCAGACGACTACAGACTGACATCCATATGCTGTCTAGAACAGGGGTTATCAAACTGTGGATCACACACGGCCCTCCGATATGTTTTAAGCGGCCCACATACATTTTCTATCATTCCTAATACGTCACACTCTCTATTATGGGAAAAAATATTTCTTTGATATCAGAAAACATGTTTTTTCTTTGTCGACAGTATTTGAAAGTAACTATCGCTGTGAGCAACTATTTAGGGGGGAAAAACGTCAAACCAAAGAAATACGTAGAACGCGTCTTACTAAAGAACACTTACAGGAAAGCATGCAAATTGAACCTCAACAACAGTGAGATCAAATATAGAATGACTTGAGTTTGACATATAATGTTTGCAATAGAAATTGGTAGCATTTTTATAGTGTCATGAAATTTCAATAAATTGTCGATCATTTATAATCTTGCGTCCCGCGAGAGGAAATATAAGTGAAAATTTAGCCCTCTGTCTGCAAAAAGTTGATAACCCCTGAACTAGAATAATTTTCATAACCATATTTATGCCTGAGCAAAAGCACGTAATCCCGACTATTAAATTTACATACTAAGTACCACAAAACATTGTAACAAAATAAAACATCCAGAGAAGTATCAGTCAAATACGTCTCTTTTTTTATTTTGTTGCTAATGGAAGTTTTGAAAGAATAAAATCTAAATGTAATTGTTTACGTGATGAATTTTATATACCGTTAATATCAGACTGGAAATTTACTGATAACTGAAAATTTCGTATGGTCAAATGTTAATCTAAAGTACGTATAATGAAGGAGAACTACATTGAACGAAACAGTAAAATGTGTCTATTGGTGAATAATAGTGACTATGAAGGGCAGTGCATTACAGATCACTTATGTATCGATGCAAAGTTGTCACTGACCTTCGATTATCCGCGTTTGTCTTCTGGTTTAGAATAACGACAAAATGAATGTTCCAATCACACAAAAAACCATCACAAAATTCAACTTTCACAAACACAATATTTCACAAACGATAATCACTACAACACGTATCACGTTTAACAAAATCAAATGCCACCACGTCGTCCAACACCTAGCGAAACACAAACAGGTAGCAGCCAGCGGCAAGTCGTCTGCGAGAGAGCTCGAACGTCACGTCCGCTACGCGCGGCTGCCACAGGCCAACTGCACCTCCCCTATCTTCTGTTCGACATCAGAGTACCTCGCGCCACGGTGATCCAACAGCCCGTTCCCGTGTTGTGATGACAGTTATACAAGAACCGACGTACAACAATAGGGCCCATAATTGCCTTTTACTCAATGGACTTTTCGTAGCGTATATCTTGTGCACAGGAAAAGCTTTTGTGTGTACCACAAACCCCACCATCCTATGCTTTCCTTTTACCGTGGCAAGTGATTTTGAGCCTTATGGAAAATTCCATATAAGTTATCCTCTGCAAAGACGGTGGTAGTTGTGTTGGTGTGTATAATAATGTCTGTTGTATAGAAAACCATTTGCTTCAATGATTTCAATTAGATTCGTAAACGAGTTTAATTAAAGACGTATTAATTTTAAATTTAGGTTTTATGTAAAGGAATGTATTCGGAATCTGATTTTAACTGACTCTGAGGGAAACTAAAGGTCGTATTTCACTGCCTTTATAAAAATAGGCAAAATTACAATCAGGAGCGTTATATAAATGTCTTTCACTTTACAATATCCACTTCGGAGTGAAGGGTAGGTAACTCAGCTTCCAAACTTTTTTTATGCAGTTAGAAACTCGAGTAGTTGCAATGACGTAACAAGAAGTGAGCTAACGGCAATCTTCAGTGTAGATACGGCTAGTAGCATAGTCAAATGCACACGTGGTGGCATTTATGTGGACAGCAGACCAAATACTCAAATACATATTTTAAAATAACACGCTTACCAAACGTACTGAAGTAACATTTTCTATTCAAAGTTTCCAGCCAAGTAGCACCATCAAGTTTATATAAAAGGTTTGTATTGTCTAGTAAAATGCTCACACATTGGACATAACTCGTAAAACCTACTTCCCCATTTTTGCAGACTTACATTTCCACAAATCCGTATTTGGTGGGTTTTTTTGGCTAGGTTTATAATCCAACAATAAAACCGGAAGTCGTGGCCGAGTGGTTATCAGTCTCGCTTCGGAATGTCGGGTTATTACATCGGTTATTCTTGACTGATGCTCATCCCTCCAGTCAAACTGCGTCATAATAGCTTAAAATAGTCCACGACCGCCTCCTTCCATATCCTTTTTCATTCATTGTTCCTTCAGTGCCCGACCTTCCGACGACACATAGTATTAGGTACTGACAGCATTATACTTAAATTATAATTGAAACTGCACGAAACGTCGCAGAAGACTAGTCGGTACTTATGAATTGTGTTCGGGAGACCTCAGTTTCAAATTTCGGCCTAGCCACCGACAAAACTAACAACGGTTTCTTACGATTTCCCTGGATACTAATGTGTTTTGAAGTAGGCCACGACTTTTTCCTCCACTTCCTTTCCAATTCGGTAATAATTAAAACCTTATTATTTGAAGCTGTCTTTTGTAATCTGTGAAATGGTCGAATTAAATATAAAATAGCATCTTCCTGAACATCAAACAGATAATCTGAAACAATTGCAAAGTCGCAAAATAAAAATAAATAAATAAGTTAAAATAAACTGTAAAATACACTGTTATTATCATCAACGTCATAAATTATTATCGTTATTATCTTTGTAGGAATAACTGACTAGGCCTACTTCAGTATAAGTTCTGACTACGATTGGTTGATTTTAGTTTTGAATTTGAATTCGTATAATATTTTGACTGTTGTGAATGATTAGAACAGTTTAATTGACTAGGAATTAACAAATTAAATTTTAGAAACTTTAATCTAGATTTGGCTTTCCCAGTGCAAAACAAGTTAAAGAGACCGATTTTACATTAAAATAAATATAATTCAAACAAAAAAATTTGTAACCAAATATATTTCTTGTTTTAGGACTTGTTGGCAAAATTATTCCGGAAGCATCAAGAACACTCTAAATCCAAAATTGGTCTTGGTTTTTGGTAGTCTTGTAACGACGAAATGGTCACGGCCACAAGTATCTCAAGATCAATACAATACACACTGTATCAGGTACTTTCGTCTACATTAGTTCTGATTCACCACCTGCGTTCTACGTAAGCGGCCGGTGAGGTCACGTGTTTCGTCTCCCTACCTCGTAGCAATGTTCAGCTTACCTGATCTTACCCCGCCCGAAGACTCCGTCAAAATGGGCAGAGAGCATTGACATATTTCTGTAGAAATAGGATAATTTTGACTGCTACATTTACTTCTAAAGCAGCTCACGTTCGACCAGTAAACCTACCAGTGACAAAGCACGGGAGATTTACTATTCTCAGTAAATTGGTTTATGTATGACAACTGTTTCGCCGAAACTCGAATCGCGATACCATGTCCGGTGCAATATTTCATAACTTTACGTATTTATTAAAATTATAGAAAACTGCTTACGAAGTACGCCAATTTTATTAAGTTCTATGTCAATCACCGCATTATATATATTATCGAGACGTGACCGAATGATTCATTTTACAACAACACCTTAGAACAGGATGTTCAGTTACATTTTGTTTTTCATGCGAGCAAAGGCTATTCCGACAACTCAAGCATGATTTCGCTATTTCGTTTATAAAATGGCAGTCCTTGTCAGTCTCAAAATAGTCATTATAGTCTACATTCTTTTAGGTTGCCAGGATGTTTAAATTATGCACATAAACTTAAACAGAACACGACTTTTTAACTTTGGAAACAGAATCACTCACCTGAAACTAAAATATCAAAGATGTGAGTAAGAATAACACAAACTCTAACGTACAACAGGAAAAGAGAAAAATATTATTGAAACTACACAGCTGGTGTTAATAATCGCATGGCTATTATTATTTGTATCGTGAAATCTCGTGATACAAGTACATTTGAACTAAGAACTCTTAATACTGATAAAATACATTGGAATCGCGTTCTAAATCCCAAATACGAATGTAAAACGTTACAACTACAGAATTCTGCTTGCTAACTACGATGGTTTATAGGCGTATCAACTAATAAAGTTATTTGTTCCTTTACATTTAAGACTGCCTTGCACGGAAGAACCAAAGTTCAAAGGAGTAAAAGCCATCTTGAATAACACGAAAGATAAATACTTCGAGAAATTTAGATTCTGTAAATAAAAAGAATAATGGGATGTAATGAAACCATATGTACTATGGCTATGCAACACAGTTCTTAGTACACATATATGAAATCCGGCAGCTACACCCGTCTCATTCTGAAGCCCGGATACCTTAGAAGAGTGAACAGGTTCGAAACTAATAGAATACTCTCTTTTGCTATCATGTCTGGAGGGCACTCCGCCCCTCCCGACTTCCTATCAAATACGTTCCAGGGGATCTTCCCCTCGGGTAAAGTCGGCCAGAGTGTGTCTTCATGGTGCTTGGGGACACATACAATTTTGTAAAGTTCAGTTTCTGACACGTGACAGCCGCAAGTACGATGAGCCATGCATTTAGACAGCTCCAGCAAAAGAAGTATGGAAAGAAAGGGACGTATGGGTTAGCTCAGTTAAACTGAACTACCTTTAACCACTGCATCTAAATGTGAACTCCCACTATTCTTCCCCTCACTTCCCCTAACTTGCCACTCAGCGGCCACGTCTAAAAAACTGAACTGTTTCTCCCATTGTCTGCCGCATTACACTTATTAGACCAAACAACTGTTTTCTTCCTTCAACAAAAATATAATCAAGCAACATAAAACATTAAATAAAATTAATGCAGAAAGACTTCCACAAGCAAAGTTCTTTGGTGGCCCAACGGTGCACAATTTCATCTTCATAATGCACTAAATAACATTTTCTACGAATTCCTTAGTAATAAGACAATAGGTAGATGCAAAAGTGTATACATAATAGCGTGCTATTTGTGCAGTCTAGTTTCAGGGTTTAAGAGGGACGAAAGAGACGCGAGGAGGTGGACAGAATGGAAGGCGAATGAGAGGTGGGTGAAGGCAAACGATCCTCGCTTGTTCGTGGTGAGAGACTGACTCCCTATTGTGTGATCACGTCGCATTTCCTAGGCTGAATCGAAACACACACACACACACACACACACACACACAAAACCCGGAACCGTCACAATAGCTATTCAGTCTTTTAATCTCCTCGTACATTGTGTCCGATGCAAAGGGTTGCGTCGATAGTCCATGCGATGGGGCTGCGTGTGTAGGTGTGAATGATCTGGACTCTGCTCCGGCGGCAAACACAAATAAGCAGATGCTAGTGAATATACGGAGTTAGGTTAGGTTATCGAGAATGCATTAATACTTGCACTATTTCAACTGAACGTGGAACAAGAGTTCGTACGCCGAGCTATAGCTGCTGCGAGACAAAGAGTGAGGACAAAGATTGTTCTCTTCTGGATTGTTTCGCCGTGTAGTGGTTTCAGAGATGCCTTCATCAAAAGGGCGATGAATGATGATGGAGACAATACGCATTTCTGAAACTATCCAAGTGCATGGTGAAACTATCAAGGGGGCAGCCATCTTCATACTCGTCGCCCTGAAAACCTGAAATGTCACAAGAGTGAGTGAGATTGTGTGCTCCATTATAATTTCTGAATTAATTTTTATGATTTTGCATTCTTAATTATGTATGATATTTATTTATATAGTCAGTGATCACTCACGAACAAGACCATGAAACCTCCGAAAAGGAGGCGGCGAAAACCCACAACGTATTTATTTATATAACTTATTTATTGTAGACAGAAACTCCCTTTTGCAAAGCTGATATCATATACAGTATGTAGAGTCAGCGACGACTTATAATTTTTTAAACTTTCACTACATCTATCGAACATCGCGCAGAATGGCTAACTCTCCTGCTGTGTACACGGGCTTTCCCTTGTTTTATCATTGTTCTTAATTGTTATCACCAGCCACGTGTCTTCTCTAATCTCATTTACAACTTTAAAACATCTTTCCTGATGACGAGTAACTCACAAGGAGTATTTGTCCCTAATCTTCTATCCCAAATTCATTACGACGTAAATATTAATAGTTGCTTTGATATGCCTGTTATTATTTTCGTGGTTTGTTTTACGTTTTTGTTAGTAAAACTAAATGAATTTGTGTTTATTTCAATAAACACACACACACACGAGTACTCTGCAAATACTTTGAGTCTTTCACAAGAGTCTGTCTGAGTACTTAAACAGACTTGAAATTCAAGTGAATGTGGGGAACTGGAAACAATGTCCTTACACCGATATCAGCAGCAGCGATTCCCCAGTCGTCTACCGACAACGCTACTAAAGCCAGTACAACTCATAAATCCCCCGCTCAAGTCCCGGTTGCCGACGTACGTACTGTACTAAATGCCGGTGATACAAAGCGGAAACGTCAGTGGCACAAAGACATCGGTCTCGGAATAACTATAAGAGAAACAAAACAAAAGAACCACATCTTCCGTCTCGAACGACTTTTTACCGAGGCAGTAGTAGCGAATTTTATTAACCTTATTTTAAAATTACAGTTAACCTATTCAGGAATTTGTTACTGCTACACGGAAAAGACCTTAACTCGAGGAATTTCAGAGTTCCATATAATTTTCATATCTAGGATAGCATTTCTGCTTCGCATTCTGGATGTCGTGAGTTCGATTCTTGGCCAGTAGGCCGACGAAACTGACTCAGGATTTTCATGTTTATCTCAGCAACTCCCAGACAAATGCAAAGTTATTGCTCTAAAATAGGTCACGACCAGTTCCTTTCACATCCTCCTCAACAGATTATTTATAACCGTGTTTATATTGGACGCTATATAACTCACATTCTTACGAAATTGTCGTAAAATAAAACAAAATTTTGGCTCACTACGTTAGTTTTACGACGAAGCTAGGTCGGAAGATCTACATTTTGTTGTCAAAACATTCCGTCCATTAAGTTAAAAGTATAAGTGTGAACTGATAACTCGTTGTTACAAATAATATAATGTATGATTTGAGGTTTTCACAGCGGTGAGTTTGAAGATTTCTATTGAATAAAAATTTTCTTGGATATTATCCATCGTCTAGTAAATATAAAACGTAAAACGACGTTTCGGAGATGGGACTCTATCTCCGTCTTCAGGTTCCTACACAGTTGGGCCCACTAGATAGAGCTAATAGGTCCGGAGATAGGGATTAGCTCTATCTAGTGGGCCCAACTGTGTAAATAATATAATATTAAAAACACTACCGGAATACTACGTTATAAGATTAAAACAGAAAGGCTGTTACTACTTCTATTGTTTTCTTACATTTGCGTACGTGCAAGACAGACCTATGGGAAGGTTCCTTACTCGATGAATAGGTCAGAATGCCACCGGAGTGAAAGAGTGACTTGTGGAAATGCTGATTGTGTGAATGCCGACTGAGCATTGGAACCGGTGATTGATAAGGTGGCATCATACATGCAGAACAGCAAGCTCACGTTGCCTGCTTGACTTTGCTTATAAACTTAATAAGGAAAAGTACAAATAATTCGAAAGAAAGCGGTCGTACGATTTATGTGGTGGGCGGCGCACAATCCGGGCTGCATTAAATAAAGACAAACTCGTAAACACCATTCGAGCACGGAGATTCAACACAGAGACCTTCTAGAAGCATTACAAGTCTGGTGCAGGTATCTTGACGATCTGTTTCCACATCTCTTAACAGCAGTTGGCAGAACACATTAACGACACAGATCCTGATGAGCTTCGGAAACGGGCTTTCAGGAAGTTCATCCAACGGCGGGACCTCCCTTGGTAACAGCCAGCCAGCCGATACCATCTCGTGCTGAGGAGGCGCTTCTCGTAATGAGCGAGAGAGGGAAGAATTATTTTGGAAACTGGCCCAGCAGTTAGAGTGTAAAGGCGGAGATTAGAACACGTTCTGTAACGGGAAATGAATCCGAACTTCCACCACCTATATTACAAGATTTAACTTCATAATAACTCGATATTATTTATTAGTTATATGCTACATCGTATCTACGGAAACAGTGAACTGGTTGTTAATGGGGCGAATATGCCTTAATTGTAACACGAGTGAAATCAATTCCTTGCTGCACCCATAATATTACTGCAAACTTTTATAATTGAAGAAATGGCAGTAACTTAGCTCTGGAATGAAGGAAGTGAAAATGTTTATCTGAATATCGAATACAAATCTGATATTACCAGGGTAATACAAACTTTAAATTTATAATATAATATTATTTAAATATTCTTACTTACAGTAAGATTATTTCGTTTAAAATTTCTAAGTAGACCGTATAATTCTTACATTTCCTTATAAAACCCTAGGTATTCACTGCCAAGATTTGCGACTGTTCCATAAATATAGGCTACTTCATAAGTTTCTCTTATATTTGCAATAGCATAACACACTCGGTAGCAAACGTCAGTAGGCCTATGCATATTATAATAAACTATATCCATGAGAAGCTGACTGTGGCTCAGCTTGGCAAGAAATTACGCACTATTTACGGAACTAGTAGGGTCATTATCTTATACACAGTAAACCGCCACTGATCCCTATCCTAAGCCACGTTTCATATCTCTCCCCTGCATGCTACATGCCCGTCAATCTACTTTTTCTTTATTTCACCGCGCTCATAGCCTAACAACTGTCGAAAAGCACAAAGTGTAACAATACTCATTCTTCATCCCCAATGCTTTCTCCCCCTTGAGCCAAGATACAGCGCGCAGCACCTTGTTCTCACCCTGAACACATTTAAGCCATGTCCTTCCCCAAAGTTTTGTAGACACAACATTTTAATCTCTAAATAGAAGCCAAGATAAAGGTTATAAGCTGAATTGTAGCTCGTAGGTTAGATATTACTTGAATTCAATCCGCTCTTAATTCCTTCGCAAATTTAATTTTGATTTGTTGATAAGGAAATAAGAGAAAAAGGCACTTCATTCTGCTACAAATCCCAGAAGAGTTAATTATAGGCCGAAACGAGTAAAATTATGGAGATAATATTGAAGTAAATGGTAGTGGAAACATAAGAATACGGAGGAACATACCACTGCAACCTTCAGGGTGATCTGTTCAAGGATACATTACCACTTAACTCGGAAATGGCAGCGATATGTTACTTCGAAACATAGGCAGCAACTTTCAAGACTACATGGCGCCAAAACTCAGAAGAATCCAATCGACAGGAAAATCCGTAGAGGCTTTTGAAAGATTTTTATTCGAGCCACAGACGGGTATGTGCATCATCCATGAGTTCAGGTCTGTTACTCGAGAAAAACATTTGGAAGGCTGGACCAGACCACTTTATAATAATATTTATTCTACAGTTTATCACCCAAATATCTTCCATCATTCCCATGAACAAATGAGAATAATATTATTAAAAACAGAACAGAAATGTCATTTAACTCGCTTCCATATTTTCGTAAATATCTCGTCCCGACGTCGCTCCGTCATCATTACGTTTTCAATAAACCTTGAGCACAAGGAACTTGGGCTGCAAAGCTAAGCAGTAGTCACAATAATTTTACTTGCTAGACGACAGACTTTGAATTGGCTCGCATTCCAGGCCGGAAATGAACATTAAAAACTAATGAAAACTGTCGTGGATGTGTTATCTGAGTTGCTGGGATCCTCCACGCTAGCACCAGCAGGAAATGGACCAACTCCCGCGATGCGCCATCTATAAATCTGGCAGAGGAACCTCGGTCTCGATAAAAGAAGTAGATAACGCGGTAACTACAGCTCGATCCGCGCGCGGAGAAAACCTGTCCTGCAAACTGCCTAATCTCTTTTCTTAAGTAAAGCACCACAAAGTATCCGCGACAGTAAACTCTTTAAGTCACTCCACTTCTTATACAACTTGGAACTATGATAATAAAAAAGTTTACAGCGTTCTTTGACTTCTTTTATAAAATTTCGTGATTTAAATGTACGTACGTAACATGTATTTCGAAATGCTATGCAATGAATTCTGGTGTCACACAATTTTCGATGTCAAAATAAGCTGAACATATGAGAAAATTGGTAGCTGACCCTTAATAAATACAGTTAATTCTTCTTCACCAAGCATTTATTGAGTTAGCTACGTCCAGTTCACACCCTCGAAATCTTTTCTTATAAGAATAACTTTAATGTTATCCTACAATCAGTGTAATATTCCTAACCAGCTTCTTCCCATGAAAATATCCGCAGTAATAAGTTTTATAAATTTTTCATGTCTCTCACGCGTTCTGCATGCCCCATAATCATTTTTTGGATCACCTTGATAATACTGGCTAAGTGTGCAAACTATGAAGCTCGTAATTATGTGACTTTCTACATCCCCACGTTAGGCTCTGTTTCAGCGACTACTCATTCAGCATTTTAAGAGCTGCCTTCCATTTCTGGAGGCCGCGGTTTGACTGAGTAAAGACACTAAGTTCCAGTATAGTTGTTTACAAGTGACAGTAATTGGTTTTAACAGCGATAATTAACAAATGATTCTTAACTCGTAATCTCAACGTAATAGCCTATACCAGTCATGATAAACTGTACACGATATGTGGCCCCTGATGTCCCAGTGTGAATAAATACAAAGTTTCAAATGCATGAAGATTTCTGTCTTCTGGGTTGTTGTGCCGTGTAGTCTGGTCGATGTTAACCAACGTTTCAGAGGTCATACTGCCTCCGTCATCAGGGCGATGAGTATGAAGATTTCTGTCTTCTGGGTTGTTGTGCCGTGTAGTCTGGTCGATGTTAACCAACGTTTCAGAGGTCATACTGCCTCCGTCATCAGGGCGATCGACCAGACTACACAGCGCAACAACCCAGAAGACGGAAATCTTCATATCATCGCTGTAAAACCTCAAATCTTTCAAATGCATTTCAAGTAGCTACTGTTCTACATTTCATTTAAATAAATGTGTTCCAATGAACTTTAGAAATGTGTTTGTTTGTGGGAAAATAGAGGAACTATAACATAACCTAATCATAAGCTTGGAATTGGTAAAAGGGGACTGTTTTGACTTTCACCACTTACGTGATGGCCTCCGGAACTGGAATCTCTTTTTCAGGCTGCCCTCAGGAGACACGGAGTTTGATACGCTTGGCCTACTCCGTGCTCCGAGCCGATGCACTGAATAGACAGTACAGAATGAAACTTGCAGAGAAAGAAAACAAAACACATGATGAGATACAGTTTTATTTTCACACTTATTCTTTGTTCCATTCTTGTTCCTCTGCTATTAGTTTTTTTTTCTCCCCATAGGAAAATTTAAATCAAGCAAGAGAAACAGGAAGACGACGTTCTCATGATAAGCCCCTAGAGCGAATGAATTGAGTGAGCAGTCTCTGCCTTGGAAGAATAAAGAAACAGATTTTACAGGGTCAGATGCACAGCTACGTCATTTATTAGTCTCTTTCTCCACATCAGCATCAACTCATACTATGCTCTATGTGGCAAGACGATATTTCCTACCCATATTTTACAACACCTTTGTCTCACAAATCAAAAGTCAACTGATCTTAGAAAGACAAAAATGTGTGAAATAAAAGTATTTTGCCATTTGAACAATATTACGCTATTTGTATCTCAATTGCGTCATGTTTGTGTTGATTCGAATACACATATTTATTTTGGCCGTCTATACACAAACTTATTAAAATGAGTTGTTAAAATATTATAATATTCACAATATAAATATAAAATATCAGGTTATCGTCTCCCGGTGTCAGACATGATACAACACATTACAACATGACAATAAACAACGAAACATTAACACCAAATCAATCATGAAGATGGATGGATTCACAAATGCATAAAATCAATAAATGCAACTCAGCTTAGTATATAATAGTTTATAAAATTAATAGAATTGATAACCTGAAGATGATGTCTTAGTACATCGAAACATGTCGTTTCTATTATGAAGGTGCCAAAATGGAATGTAATATCGTAATACGATAAAAAGAGCACCAAAACATAACATAACATATTTTATATATTTTATAATTATATTGTGAATGTTATAATATTTTAACAACTCATTTTAATAAGTTTGTGTATAGACGGCCACAATAAATATGAATATTACGCTATTTGTTGCTGACACTGTTAACTACGTACTATGTTCTCTCCGCCTGTACGTCACTCGAGTTAATTTCTATTAAAATTCACAACTATATGAAATATTAGCTAGAAAGTAGATCTTAAAATTATGACCCAGATGATTAATATTTTTATTTCTCACGTCTCTCTTGCCACCCAGCCATGTTGTCGTAACACACGCTTTGTTTTGCTTTATCTCACAGGTTCTCTACACTGTACCCTATTATTCTGCTCCCAGTTCCTGTTAATTATGCAACACAGATAACACAGCTTCGATCACGTTACTTCGGACTTTGACAGAATCTTGATCACGACATACGCACCACTTAAGGACATGGCGTTTTGAAATTTGTACACCATAAAACTCTACAGACAACAGACTAGGCGTAGATTGGAGATTACTATCCAGATTGATCGTAAAGAAATAAAGTATGAGGTTCTGGACTGCATTCAAATTGGCTCAGGACAGAGTCCAGTGGTGGGCTGTTGTGAATATGATAACAGACCTTCCGATTCCATAAGACAGAAAATCTATTGACCATTGAGCGACCATCAGCTTATCAAGAAAGCCCATGCTCCATGTAGTTAATTAAAGGTAATATATTCACTGAAAGCGCTCCGGCTGCAGTCACCGCCTGAAGAACATAAATTAGATTACCCACACACCATGAGCGCCTGATTTGTTGCCTATGGAGAAAGGCGTTTTGTATCTATAATGGGGTAACTGGATTAGAAAAACTAATGTGAAGATCGGATGATGATGATGATGATGAGTGACAGAATAAAAAGTGAACTAGTGACTATTTTGTGTATCATAATGCATAAACATATTACATACAATTCAGCAAGGTTGCATACAAAGTAATAGAAAATAATTTGTTATAAAGCTTGCCTGCACAATAGCATCCGAATGGTAAAAAATTATAAATTCTACAGTATTCTCTTTTGCTTACATATGGACTGGAAAATGAAATACAGTTCAAATATTTTATGCTTTCATTTATATTCTCACTTGACCGCTGAAGACTAGATCATTCATGTTTCGCAGAATGTACAAAAAACACTCAACTAATGCGTACACCAAAAGCAAAATAGAAAGATTATGTCTGTTTATAACATTTGTTATAATTATTATATTCTAATAAAATTATAATTATTTAATTAAATTTCAGATGTTTAATTTTATAATCTGACGGCGAAGACAGGAGGTTACAAATCACTAAGAGATATAATATTTATCAGAAGTCCTCTATTTCTAAACGTTAAAAAGAAAGACTTACTCGGTTTTTTGTACATTAGAAATCATTTTACATAAATTGCTAATATTGATCATTGCAAAACCTTCGAACGTCCTTACATATTTATTTTGACACAACTAAACTAATAATTTATATCCATACATGGCATCATCTCTGACAAACAAAAGTGAAAAATATTGCTCAGTCCTTGCCCATTCGATTGAAAACCGACTAATGAATCAACCAATTAGTTAGTGAATATTTAGACTGAATGACACTTTCTGTATAAATACTTTTATTAAATAAGTCATAACATAAAGTGTTTGGACGCGGAAAAAGAAAATTATGTATCTTGATTTCATGTTATGGTCTAATATTTTCGTCGAGAACAAAAAAAACAAACAATGGTACAGCAACATGGCGCAAGAGATCTTCAAGTGCTTAAGAGCTACAGAGTATTAGCAAAAGAAAGAAAGTATTCTTCAATGCCATCATCAATGTTAGACCATTATGACCAGTAACCTTTTGTCCGGTCTGTCAAGTCTTCTGTATCAACTAAAAGCAAACGGAATCCCTTCCAATGAAGACATTTCTATACTGTCCCATACATCTCAGAATGACTCCGCACAAAGTTATACTATATGCGCACAAGGTTCCATTTTGGTGACAGGACCACACAAAAGGGCCAGAGGATTGATTCTCCCTCAAAACTCACTTCACTCACCCTCCTCTGCTGTCTTCTTCCTCCATTACGCCACGTAACTATCGTACGTGACCGATGTGTTTGCTGAGACTTGCAAGGAAAGCCAATGGCCATGGCAGATGCGTTTATATAAGCCAACGCGAACTGGACATCATGTCTCGGCATCGGAGAGAAGGTTCATTACGTGACCATTTGGGGATTTGAAAAGGGACCAATTTGTAATTATTGAGTGTTCAATAGAGCGCTGTCTCGTACCATACTTCATTGAATAGGACGACAGCGTAGTACATATAACTCCATATCAGACTTCCCTTATTATTATGATGGTCAGAATTATTTTCTTCATTTGCTTTACTGTAAAATCCTTGCAACAGCAAAACTTTACAAATGAAGTTTTTCAGGAACAACTATGGCAGCTGTCTTCGTATTGGATTAACTTGCTCCCTGAAAATTTACATCACACCATGAGAGACTCTGTGTTGTCTGCACGGACTACGACAACGATAATGGAAAGAAGACAAACGACTGTCCCTTCAGACAATGCAAATCCTGCTTTCTTCGTTATAAATCTTATTTTTAAGGAACTACCCATGGAACATAGCCCTCTTCAAAAAGCTGCTTTAATCGCTGTATGTCAATGAACTACCCATCTTTCATGAAAAGTGGATGTTCATTACCGCGCACATAGGGACCTGCCATCAAAACCTATCTTGAATCAGGAAAAACTATTCCAAAATATCAAACCTTACGTACCTAAGACCCATTTTAATATTATTTTCTCATCTATGGCTATATCTCTGAAATCATCCTTATGGCTTTCCAATTAAAATATCATACACATGTTATATCTTTCATCTGTGTTACACGTTCCGTCTAACTTATCCTCCCTCATATGCAAAAGAAAGTCGGTAGTGAGTGGATATGATTAGTCAGCTTCACGTTCAACTCCTCTGCCACTGGGCAGGGTGCCTCGAATCCCCATCAGGTAGAAATTTACAGTACCACAGTCATCTAAGCGAGACGAAGGAATGGGGAATTTCTAATGGCTCTGCTTGAAATTGAACCCGTTTCTTCTGGTCCGTACCAGTGTCAAGAACAACTGTGGTGGAAATTGTGGTTCTGGCGATGATGATAAAGTTATATTGACAGCTGAGGCAAAAGTGATAGTGGTCATGATCTGCACAACAAAAATCTATAAATATTGAATGAATTATAATGTGATGGAAAATTTTCCTAACTCATTTTAACGCGGTACCTGAAAAAGCTGCAATCCTTGTTACACTTATGGTGATAATGGCGTTGGATATTGCAGTAGTGATAGTATATAGGGTGATTCCAAAGGTTAAGGCCAAACTGAAGGTGCGTATAGAGGGACTCAGAGAGAACAACTTTCGAATAGGAATAGGAATCCATGTCCTCTGACGTTATCCTGAGTCAGTCGAGGCGATTGAAGGTAGGGAAGTCTGATAACATACCCGCTGAAATAATCGTATTTTGCTATTCTCCTACTAGCTTAATTTTGTTTTTTATTAATGTACAAGGATTACATAAGCAATCTTACAAACCAAATTATTTCAGCGGTACGTTATCAGACTTCCCTACCTTCAATGGCCTCGACTGACTCAGGATAACGTCAGAGGACATGGATTCCTATTCGAAAGTTGTTCTCTCTGAGTCCCTCTATACACTCCTTCAGTTTGGCCTTAACCTTTGGAATCACATTGCATATGATTATGATAATGGTTGTGGGAATGTAATCATGTCATGTTGGCGATTATACCGGTCATGAGTGATGGCAGTCGCGACGTTTATGGTGATCACAAGGTAGTGATAATCGTAACGGCTGACGCGGTGATTATGGGTGACACTGAAAACAGATGGCAGTAGTGACGTTTATAATATAGCATGCCAAAGCAACTCTTAACTTTCCCAACACATGCATGAATTTTCGTTAGAATCTTCGAACTCTGATTAAACTAATTCCGGTCGAATATCTTCTCGAACTATATATTTCATATAATCACAAAGAAAGTAGTGAAACTCACGTCTTGGAGAATATTCCTTCTCTTGTACCTCACGGCTGGACAAAGGATAAAGTATAAAATGCAATAAGGTTTATGTAAATGGCTAGACCTCTTACATTGAAGCAACTTCTAGTTCCCTCCTCCAACCACAAACAAGAAGACCCTGAACCCCATCAAAGAATAGGAGGATTACCGTCAAGGTCTAATTAAACCAGCCACCAGGCAAGGGAGTTGCAAACTATAAAATGTTAATTAACATAAGCGTCGAGGGGGCGAATGGAGAAAGATGCATTATACATCGCAGGTAATATTGTACTAAGATCCAGAGGCTGGTGTAGTACAGCCAAAGTTATAGTCCTCCTTCCTTCGTTATTAAGGTCATACCCTTCCTTAGAAGCGGTATACGGAAGGCTGTAATTTTAACCGAGCAGTGCCATTTATATGCAGCAGCGGGTCATCTTCACTTATGATGCTATTCCTTAATTAAATATTGTTCTGGGAGAAACCGCAAACAGATTAAAAAGTCTTTGCTTAATTAATCAATGAATCAGAAATATGATCCTACGATGAAGAGTTTTGTAATCACCGGCCGTCTAAATTTACACGAGATTTGCTCGAGAGAAATTTATAGAAATGCTGGTGTTTATCCTAAGAACCTATCATCTTGATGTATGCGGAAAAGCATCTGTATTCACAAAGTCAAAATTTTAGCGATATTACAACAGTTCCTGCAACTAACACAGCAGGATGTTGGAAACTTGAAACAAGTAGACATACTTCAGTTTCCTCGCAAATCTTCATCACCGCCAGATTTGAGAAAGTCGGGTTTTGTGTGGTTCACCATTCTATTGAAGCTTGGATGCGTTAAGCACACAGCTAAAGTTATTTCTTCAACATTATTACTAGAACAGGAGTGAATAGTATTTTCTATAGGCCTATCAAAATGCATCCCTGCCTCAACATTATCACAATGCAGATATAATGCCTGCCATGACGACAGCTGATTCAGCAGTAGGACTACGCTTGCTGATTCAATCTGTCACGTTCTCACACAATACAATGCTAATACTGTCAAGTTTAGCCGATTTAATTTATCTCTTAATACATAGTTTTAGAACAATAATATTGTATCATTTTATTTCTTCTCCATTCGTGTCACAAGTTTTGACCAACTCATTAACTTCGTTTATAATCTAAATGCCAGTACAAAGATTAATCTTAGACTTAGATATACTTTATTCACGGTTCTGTTCGATTTAAAGAAGATAATAGAAAATCTGAGGTTTTCACTGCTCTAAAAATGTGGATTGTGATCTTTTGTGTTATGACGCAATGTAATCATGTAGGAATATATCGCCTCCAACTTTAGATGGAAGCGATGATACATTCCTATCACTTCACCCCGCGCGTCTAACAAGAATTACTTCTGTCCTAACATATGTCGTAATGTCATGTATTCATTTAAATTCAACAAATACACTACCAAGTCTGAGTTATCACTCTATCGTATTTCAAGCAATTCTGCGTAGATTTAAAGTAAATCTATTTTCCATGTTTGAACAGAATTGTGTTTGTATTGTTACTATTTACAACGTCACGATTGGTCGAAAATCTCGATTACTAGGGAAAAAAATAAAATAAATTTAATAAACACTGCAGTTGGTTTAGTAAAGAGTAGAATAATCCAACATAACAAAAGTATTATTTTTATAAAGGCGTGTTTAACATCGTGAAATCGAAAGCAAAATTTTTCTCAGGCCCTAAAAAATATACGACGATCAAATATAATAGACCATCCATCAAAGACGCAGAAAAATATCACGACACAAAATTATGTCAGATAAATAGAAATGGTGACACTAATAAGTGTGTTACAGCCAGCAAACGGAATATGAACTCTTATGTTGAAATTCCTATTTACTGTTACGCAGTTAAACAAGATTGTATATGATGACTATCTTCTGGGTTGCAGTGCCTCTATCATTAGGGTGATGGGCGACTCATTCTCCTGATGATGGAGGCAGGAAGGACCTCTGAAACGTTGGTTAACATCGACCAGACTACACAGCGCAACAACCCAGAAGAGAGAAATCTTCATACTCATCGTCCTGATGACGGAGGCAGTATGACCTCTGAAACGTCGGTGTAAATTCTACCAGACTACACGGCGCAACAACCCAGAAGACAGAAATCTTCATACTCATCGTCCTGATGACGGAGGCAGTATGACCTCTGAAACGTTGGTAAACATCGACCAGACTACACAGCGCAACAACCCAGAAGACAGAAATCTTCATACTCATCGCCCTGATGACGGAGGCAGTATGACCTCTGAAACGTTGGTTAACATCGACCAGACTACACAGCGCAACAACCCAGAAGACAGAAATCTTCATACTCATCGCCCTGATGATGGAGGCAGGAAGGACTTCTGAAATGCAGGTAAACATCTACCAGACTACACGGCGCTACAATCCAGAAGACAGCCATATTCGGACTCACAGCTGTGAACTCCTACTATTATTACATATAAATGCTATTATTTCTTGTGTAATTGTTTTGTAAGACTTTTTTAGCTATAGACTATCAAAAGTGACGTTACGTAGAGACCAGCCAAGTCCCCCTAACTCAGGATTCCTGGTCACTGAATTTGGTCCAACGAACTTCCAACCGTGATGAGAAATTTTATCGAAATAAAATCTTCTTCAGCTTTAGCACCACAACACGCTAAATTAAAAATTCATTGCACTTTATAAGGGTGAGGTAATGAATTGTTATGAATGCTGTCGGGGCGACGCCTCTGGAATCGAAGACACAGGCCTACGAAGTGTTCATAAAAGCAGTCTGGTGTGTGACGAAGAATAGTGATGATAACCATTAAATGCATTTAATTCTTCGTTAACGCTCTGAATCACACTGGTAACCTTTTGCACCACCTGCTTGAACTTTAAATAATTGCACATTGTCCACAAAGTTTATTTATAGAATTTATATAATTCTCGGAATAAACAGCAATTAGCCTTTTTCCCTAAATAGCATTAATCAATTAATATCTATAATGGAGAAGTATCGTATATCCTCTGAGGTAGGAAATAAATTTTTAAATATTATTTAAATAAACATCTGGCTTCAAATCTTTGATTCGTGGGGAAGAAATTCTTCTTTGCCCACCAGACACATTTGCCTGCAGAAGATTACATGTCCTATCTCCAAGATCTGTCTATCAGTCAGGATATTTCTTTTCCTCGAATTTCAAGAAATGGCTACCAGCACATCCCAGACGGAGCCATTATTTTCGCTGATCTGGGTCTAGTCTTGCGTTAAATGACATGAAGGATTGAGGACTGTTCTTTCCCTCAGCAAGCAAGGGTCTGCATTGTAAAGAACTTCACTATACATTGCACGGATAAGATAAAAAAAAAAGATGGCGGTGAAAGGGGGTTTCCGTAGTAAATATAATTTTTAGCATTCTATTCGCTCGAATGTCTTTCCGCATTCAAAGAGCCGAGTCCCGGAGATCCTAATGCTTCAGGTTGGGTGGGTAATGAAAATAACTGCCATTAGAGGCCGAGGAATGAATGGAAGAGGACGGAGCAAGTGAAGTCGTGTGAAAGGAACGATATAGTGGCTCGTTTGATATGGAAATTAGTGGTCGGCTATGGGGTACCAGCACCGCATACTTAATTCACCACAAGCACACCCCTCCACCCCTTATTTTCCACCCACCGAGCCACCCCTTTCCTCCTAACTTCCTGCATTCTCTTTCACTGATCGAAGTCTGATCGAAAGTCATTCTTCTTCATTTCCGTGCCATTTTGCCTTATGTTTCGTCACACAATTGATATGAAGACGGATCTCTGTTCAGTCCTTACACTTGAGTTTTAGTGTGCATGAATCAGCTGTCCTCTTCCTTCATATTTCTTACCAACTTCTTTGTTGGGCAAAGCGTACTTTGTTCTCTTAATAACATCTGAATACGGATACAAGCTAGCTGGCAGTTGAAGTCTATCTGCAGTTTGCGCACGCATCACAGATTTCTGGGCAATTAGTACTGGCAAGCTAAAACCTCCCCCCCAGGCACTTACCACAAGTGGCCAACACGCTTCGAAGATTCTTGACCCGTGGATTTTTTTCACGATTTACTCTACTATACATTTCTATTTGACTAAGTGGAACCTTAACTTCCTCAATAATTTTTCATTTTTTAAATTAGAAATAAAAATACACAAAACTCGTCTCCAACTTGAGTCTTGTATGCCCGCGTTTCGAGTACTGAGTGCTTACTCCCCGAAACTTTTACTGCATAAACAACGAGTTTAATTAAGTACTTACGACTTTAGTTATGGATACGTACCTGTGCAAAATAAGTCAAGGAAATGAAAGGGACATTAAGTCATTTTAAAAAATGTTTTCTGGCGCAACTAAACAAGTTCCTCTATACAATCTTAACATGCCACATTCTCAGGATACTGCATATGTTCTGAGGAAAGGCCTACAATACACCGGTAAATGACGTTTCTGGAATTTCTTATATTTGCGTGATTTTTTAAAAAATTTATTTCTGTATTTTCGATATTAGCGGCTCGGGATCGAACCTGGCACCCTCTGAGTACTAAACCTACATGATTTATGATTAATACAGTTTATTAAATGCTACAAGTTAAAATACGTTAATAATTTCATTACTGGTCTGAATCTAAAACGTAACTATTGCATAATTCCAGAACTTCGACGTATTGCCTGTCACGTAACAACACGTAGAGAGAACTGGGAAACACACGACATTCACCAAATACGAAGAAAAAATCTGTATTAAACACACACACTTATACATCTTTTTCGCTTATTGTTACTTGTTTTGAACTTAAAAGTATTGCAGATGTTTAAACTGGTTAACACTTTAAAAATCAATTTAAAAACGTAAGCCAATTAGGCATCACAGTTGAAACCCCAAGCAAGAAAGAAGTCTGGTAACAACAAGGCATGCTACAAGAGAGAATAACTTATATGCGAATAACTTATATGCACACACAAAACAGGTACAAACGGATATTCATTTTGTGAAAAAAACAAGAGATCCTTACGACAGAGGAGAATACAAAATCAACGGAAATCATCGGGGGCAAATGCTGGACTTCATAAACACAGCTATTGATGATTTGTAGAAATATTTGGAAGACGCGAGTATAATCAGCAAAAAATAAATTAAAATTATTTTAGAAAAATTCGCTTATGACCTCAGTGATTACAGACATAATTTCTTCCTTTAACGATAACATGACAACTTTTGTTGGATATTATGCCACGGTGGTCTAGCGGTTAGAACGCTGGGCTTGTAATCCTGGGGTCTCGGGTTCGATTTCCGGCGGTGCCCGAATTTATAACTTGTGTTGGGCAAG
>NW_019060172.1:40672-66383 GCF_000696155.1 Zootermopsis nevadensis
AAGATATATATATATAAGCCCAAACTGCCAATAGAAATACTAAACTAACAATGGCATTCATAAAGTATGCCGATTTCAACCAAAATATCTACGAATTTCTGATAGACATGGTATCCTGGTGCCCGCAACTGGAAATATTACCTCTTTCTTCGTTTCTTGGATGACTTTCGAGATCTCGACGGGGATCGAGACCGAGACTGTGAGCCCGACCTCGAGGAACCAGAACTGGAATCGGACGACGACGAAGATGACGACGACGAACTGCGGGAACTCGCAGAACTTGAACTGCTGCTACTGGATGTGGAACGTCGACGACGTTTTCTGGACCTGGGCACGCCACATTCATATTACTCATTATAACAGCAAACTTTATCGCCATAAAGTATAGAAAAGGAATTTACCACACATGTAACAAGCGGGTGTCAGCATGTCTTTCTTGAGGGTCATACTAATCCATTTACAACTCCCTCAATTTTAGATTTAATACAATATAGTAATTCCTAAACGGGGGGCAAACCAGCAAATCTGTAGCTAAGAATTTGCAAGACGGGCACGGCAAACTGACGTTACACTGTACGTGCATAAACATTCTTTCTGAAAGTTCATGTACATTTTACTAATACCAACAGAAACATCACCTACTTAATACCTTCATTTATTTTCAAATTAAAATTTCCGTACTAAGTCAAGGTCCCCCCAAACTTCACAGCAGTAAGATTTCACTGTACTAACCTTATCTTACAGCTTAAAACTGAAGGGACGAAGAAGAAAAAGAGCTGCAGCAGCAGCATGCTGCGTAACATACATCAAGTCTGCAAAAAACTTATACATATAAATTAAAGCTAAAGACAAATATTTGTGCGTACTTCCTGTCCTTCTTCTTCTTAGATTTTGATCTGTCCTTCTCCTTTTCTTTCTTCTCATCCTCTTCTTCACCTTTAAGTAACTGTTTCAACGTCTCCTTCACTTCCAGAGTCTTAGAAGATGTCAAACCAGGAATTGTGACATCCGAATCAGACAACTTGCTACTGTTCAGAATCTTCGTCTTGAGGAATTCAATGGAGTTCTGAGCTTCTTCGTGAAATGGAATAAGAGCCAGGCAATTTTCATACGACTTCAAAGCTTCCTCAAATTTGTTCTCATCCTCAAAACTGGAAAACAACGGACGACAATTCTTTAACGAGACAGAAAATAATACACGCGTCATAAATTCAATTCAAGGCACATAAGACAGTTAGTAAAAGGGGATGTGAAGTTTGCGCAATCACAAACTAAAGCACATTTTCCATTTTAAAAATCATCCACTGAATAATTTTCTCACACACAGGCAGTTAAGAACATTTAAGACGAGTAATTATTAAACAGAGTTTAAAAGTTGCAGAGGATATAACCATATTTGTATCTTAACAGTAAATTTTAACAAATTTCATAGTAGGATCTTCACTAAAAAGTTAACGATCACTTAATTCAGCAAGAATGTCATAGCAACAAAGAATTATGGCATCTACAAGTATCAATAACTTTTAAAATTACCACCTGAACATAGGCATCACTGATATAAGAACTCTTGCGTCAATCGTGAAAGTAGTAGCTGAAGACTCTAAATAAACAAAATATTCTGCAGACAAAATTTCTTCTAAAAATAAGATATTCACCTCCTTCCCAAAGCAACCAGAGTTTCTCCCATGTACTTGCGAGCATTTTGATGGTTTTGATTCAGTTTTAGTGCCGTCTCGAAATCCTCGATAGCCTTCTGAAAACTACCGCTGTTTGCGTATCTAAAACAAGAGATATGATCGGGGTTAGTTTTCGGGATGTAAGTTATACGGCAAATAACGCGGCAAATAAAAGAAACACTCACAATGCCCCACGTGCCACCAAGCCTTCCACGTTGCGCGGATCAATGTTCAATGCCTTATTTAGGCACTGAAAAGCTTCAGAATGTCTTCCTGACTTGAAGTGCTCAATGCCTTCTGCGACACTTCTGAAGGCCCACTTACTGGCTTGAACCTGACGAAGCTCCAGTGCGTATTCCTGTTCTGGGAATCGTCCTCTGAAATAGTTCAACAAAATTTGTTTAATCTGTACTCAAAGATGTCAAATTCTATCAAGTTACCATTACTGAAAACAATTTTTATATGAATTCTCTACGTTTTACAACGTGAATGTTTCAAGCTAGAAACATTAAACTACATTCCACAGCAAACAAAATTACACAAATTCAAGACAAATTATGTCACCTTGTAGACTTTTACTACATGTTAACATGTTTAGAACAATTTCTTTTTGTAAAAGAATTCTTAAACAGAAAAATTTAGCATGCAATATTGGCCATTTTGCCAAGCGCTTTCATAAGACGACCTTTACCTGAGACCAGTCATGTATGAGAAATTACTGTTCCCCAGTCCCATCTGGTTTGCCAAGTAGTTCATGTTGTTAGGATTGAAGAACCCAAGACTCTTCTCCAAAACTTTATCGAAAGTTTCACCTTTCAAGTCCTGCATTTTCCTACACACAACAGGGGAAAAATTATTTTTTACAAAACGAACACCGAATGAAACAAGCTTTCAGAACTTCAAAGTCAGTCAAACAAGAAAGTAACTAAATAAAATTATGCAGCTCTACGATTGTCAATTACAGGAAACCTTAAATTGCCATGTCTCCAATCTTGACGCTGAATATTATTCTTCATGTTGCTGGTATATTCAATGATAAAAAAAAACTTTTCAAATATTACAACAAATTCTCCATAAATTACAACCAACACTTTCCCCTGAAACTATTAATGGCACATCAATTAAAACACATTTTAAAGATAAACCAGCCTACGTACATACCTTCGACCTTACTAAAAACATAGGTACATAGTTGCCTGCTGAGCTTCTTACGATAAAATGTTTTATTTCCCATTGTAAGGTGCAAAAGAAACTTCCAATTTCATGTAATGTTTTCTCACTAAGCAGCATGTTTACTGACGTACAATGGTTTCCAGAGAGACACCAATCTATTGTGAAATATAATCACAAATGGTAGTCCCCAAATAACTCTGCATTTCTTCCATCCAACATTAAACAGCGACTTATTCTCTTCTTAAGAATTATCTTCTCTTCATTCATTGGATATATATACACATACACACACGTTCATCTCAACGTTTCTTTCATACGTCACCTTCTGCTGAAGATACTAAATAACAGTTGCCACTGTGGGAAGACGATTTAATAACAATTAGTAAGTTGTTTTCTTATCTGCGTCATTAATAGTTTCATTGGGGACAGAGATACACCAGTTGAAAAAAAAAAACATTCTGCATACGGCAACGTACGATATAATATGCAGTTCGCCTTCTCGTTCCAAAAATAAAAAATAAAAAAATGAATGTTTGCGACACGCATTCATCTAATGTCACGTGAAACGTACCGAGCGAAATTACAATCGACTTCAGTCGACAACCGCGGCATAAAATTTTAGTTAAATTCCTAATTATTATCTGACAGAATACCCATAGCAACATGAATTTTATATTTAATAATATTTTATACACTGCATGTTTATCATCACAATGTTAGAACCAAATGTACAGACAACATGAAAAGTTTGTAGTATATCAAAAAGACAGTAAATTAAAATCTTAAAAACGGGTCACGGACCTAGGACATGAGCATAACCATTAAATATCCATGAATGTGAAAATGACTTAAATGTTAAAGAAGTGAATATAATCACACCTCAACCAATCAACCAACAAAATACCTGGATCTCACCTGCCATTCTGTTGGTTATAAAGCTGTTATGTTACTGTACTGGATTTTAAAAGCACACAAGTCATATGTCCACCATAGCTCTCATCATAACAACATTCTCTATGTTTCAGTACAGCTGGATTACATGAAATGACATGATTGATGCTGATTTTCGGCAAGTTCCTGCGTTGTGCAATGCTGAAAAGGAAACCCTAAATCCAAATGAAGCCTTTCCTCAGTGCCATTATCAGATGGTGTCTCTACTGGAATGTGCCTTGGTTTTGCTTTTTCCAACAAAACAGAGTATACTGGCCACATGTATGCGATCAACTGCACGATTTGTATCTCATTTGATTGATTTGCTTTGTATTGTTTATACATGCTGTAATGTCAAATAAGAAGACATTAATATTAAAACTTAACACTGTGTACCTGTGCAATATAGTTGTTATACAACACAAACATTTCACATAACTTCTTTTTTGATGGATATTTTAATAACTGCAATCTTAAAGACTACTTGAAAAGTTTGCACAACTTACTTTCTGTGGACGATGACAAAAGCAGGAAAATTTAAACTGCAGTTCAATTTACAATTCAATATGATAGATATTAGATTACTTCTCACTCCAAACTTCAGCTATTCTCATACGTACACCAATTTACCCCTCATGGAATTGTTGGATTTCTCTCCATTTTTATGGATACCAGCTTCAGTATTACAGAATCCTAAGGGCACGGCACACCTTTAAAATTCCGAAACCTCCGTGATCTCGTAACAATAAGTTAGTATGCATGCATGTAGATCAACACTACTGATTGAATTATTATATTTCATAAGATGGCTCAGAAGCCGAATCACTACAGTTATGACTTACGGCAGATGGATTACCAATGTTATTCAATTCAGCTGCTGTTAATTGACAAAGGTCTAAAATAAAAAAATCTTACTGTAAAATATCCAATTTAGTACCAAAACTGTTCCCCAGAAATACAGGTGGAATTTCAAGAATATCAACTGAATGACGGAGAGAATAAAGAATACTTCAAAATATAACACGAAACAAAAACGAAATGCTAAATCTCATTCTTAAACAGTATTAAATTCTTCACAGGACCAAAGTATAACGCAAAACAAAATTACTTTGGTTACTAAATTTCAAAGCCTACGCCCGAGCTCGGCAGTTACTCAAAATAATCATACAAACATGTAAAAAATTGTTTAATTATTCATTCCTTTCTATATTTCAGGAATTTATCAAAATATGGTTGCATTTAAAGTTCAGAAATACCTTCCTCATGTCCTGCTGTGAATACATATTCGATATTGAATAGCGAAAAAAGAATAAAAAAAAATCTAACAAAATTTTTAAAAACTACACACAACTCACATTCAGATAGCATAAGAATAAAGATAACGAGTGTGGCCAATCATTTACATTGGACATGTCCAGAACTGTTCATCTAGGAGTAAAAATAAAGAATAAAAAAAATATTTTTTTAAAAAAAGCATTACAATTCTCCCTGTCCAACTATTTAGCTACGCTTTGCCGAACTATTTGGAACCCTCACCTAGCAATACACCGAGCCTTAAGAAAAGTAAAGTCTGTAGATTGCATAACATGAATCTCATAATGAAATATCTACAGAACCCAATCTTTATCTTAAAAGAAGGAAATATGAAGATGACTCTCTGGGCTCCTTACCCGCTGTCCTACGTGAGCGATTAAATGCGAGCAGCGCAAGTTGCGAGGGTGAAGCAGAAATATCAAACTGGCCATTTGTGTGGCGGTCATAGGTTCCAGCGAAGTGGTCAGGAGAGGGAAGCGGCCAAAGTACGAGATCAAATATTCTGATATTTTCGCGCGAGTCGCTGCGCTGGCCAGTAAGGCACATGCGCAAGAAAGCTCTGACCGTGCAGTACACGGAAGGCGCATGTGCAGGAAGGCCGTGTGCTTCTATCGCCGTCTCTCACGTAGGACACAACAAGCGATTCCCCACTTCATATGACACCCCATGCTGCTTATGCAGCTCAGGTAGCTCGCTTGTTATCGCTTACGTAGGACATTGCCTTAGTAAAACACACACTGAACAGGAAAAATGTAGAGTGAAGAGAGGAAGGCATAACTGGCAGAGAATGGCCCAGACATACTCCTAAAAAACAGACTGCCAAATTAAAGCCAGAATGTCCACATACTCTGCAAGTCTCTTCCACCCATTTCAGTATTCATAAATACAAAACACTCTTCATCACTCGAGTCCAACAAACCTTGTTCTTACAATCGATCGGGAAACCTAGATTTTTCAGCCACTTACTATTAGCAATCCCCTCTTTTGTAATGTCTAGACCTCGTGTACTATAAGTCCCATACTCGACTACATTAAAATTATGGACGTCACTTGACACTGACACACAAACACAATATATCAGATGAAATTATTCAATACCAATTACCTTATACCATAAAATTACTCTTATGTGTTTTCAAGTAGAGAAAAACCATGACTCCATCCGCTATATAACATTTGGGAAAATGTTTTTGCTTGTTATTAAAAATAAATACATAATCACAGTAATTATGCGATGCAAGTTAAACAAATGCATTATTTAAGACTAATTTTACCTGTTATTTAAACATTTTGATAACACACGGTTATAATTTATAATATATAAAAACCTGGAATACAAATAAATTTAATATACAAAATTTAATTACATACCTGAAATTTAAAAATTTATAAACTAGTAGAGTTTGATGATGATAAAAATTGCTCCAATATCATTATGGAATATTGTTATCAACTGACATCATGAACTATAATGAAAGTAACATCACACAACCCACAGTTGGAAAAACATTTTGAATTCGGAGAAGGTTCCTTATAATTTGACCAATTAGTGAAAATGAATGGGATCTTTCCCCTTTAAGAGGAAGAAATCTACGGCAGTTCAATATAGGGCCTAAATCCAAAACACAGCTGCAATACTGAAGCTTTCTTATTGCAAAATTTAAAAATCAAAATCTACACATTTTACAATTTGTATAATTAGCACAGCCACACTAAATGTAAAAACTTACCGAGGATAGATTCTTGGTTTTGACATGAAGTAAAACTCATAAAAGTGTGAAATTTTATAATCTATGACACCAAACCAGAGTATTGTACTCACAATACCTTTGATTCAGAAATTTAACGATCAGTCTTTGTTAAATGTAATTTATAATACAGACGCTCTCTTCTAAATCCTGACGTAGAAACTTATGAACTGCTTTTAGAAAACCAAAATTCTTAATGCCAAGTACTTTATTTTATTTTTGAGGGACTGAAACTGCATTTAATCATTGTGGCTCATTAAGTCAAACCAGTTCCATATAGTAATACGAGTACCCATGACCAAACTCAGCTCTACAGTGCTTACAATAACAACAATCTTGTGTATACTGTGCCGAGCACAAATTATGCAGAACACCTTAAAAATATAAGTGTCTGAACACTAAATTTCATTTATTGTGTACATAAGTGCAATATAAAGCACTAAAGCATGCACAATTATATGCACAAAACACATGCTCATTTAAACACAAGGTACTTGTAGGTTATCGGGACACATCGCTTTAAAAATAGGTAAGGTTAGGTTATTGTGTGTGAATAAATGACATATACTTGAAAGTTATTATATTTTATTTAAATAAATGACAAATTATTATATTTTATTTGGATATGCACGAGATGTTAATTGTTGTTACAACCCGTCACCGGAGGCCAAAATTCGCTTACAGATTTTAGAATCATTTTAAATATATCACCGTTATCTTTTGTACGCCGCCACATAAACTCGGCTAAATATGAATCCAGATGATGTCGGGCCGTGCCTCTCTCTTTTCTATTCCGCCATTTAATGATCTCCATAGTCTTTCTATTGTTTGGGTGTTTGCACCGGATTCCGGATCAACAACAGCCGAGTATAACGATACACGTGCGCAGTTTTCCGTGCCACTCCAACTCCAGATATATGACTCCCCCGTTTTGTGTCCCGACAACCCACAAGTACCAAACACAATGCACAATATACACAAGTATAAATAACATACTCAGCTAAGAGAAAAATAAAACAGTGACAAAGGTAAGCATAATGTACCGTCAGATTTTAAAATAACTCGCCCACCACCAAAAACAAAAATATAATAAACTTATTGTGAAAGCTAAAACGGACCAACTCACTTGTACACTTCTGGGAAATCATCACTGTGGATGCGGCCGAGTCGCGAGGAGTATTCCGAGTTAGGCGGCAGTGTCACGCCCTTCATTCCACACACCAGCTTCTCAGTATCAGAGTTCACTTCCAGCACTTCGCAGCACACTGTATCATTCATCAGGTAGGTACAGTTCACAGATTTCTTGTCTGAAGCTGGGATTACGTTGGATGTGGGACAGAATGCCTGAATGCCAAACATAACAACGCTTTCACAACTCAAGATCGATGATTTTCATTCTTGGCCACAAAAATATTGTAAAACAGAAGTTTTTAAAATTTCAACGCATCCATTAACATCCACGGATCCTAACCCAGCCATGTCCTCAATAAACAGAACTTTTGAATAATATATTACAAATTTGTGATTCTTACATATAAATAAGATACAGAGTGACACATGAAATTATCGTTTATTTAAATTTTAAACATACTGTGATGTACAAAGCAAAGCTTTCTGGCGAGTGAAGTTTACGAGAGCCTCTCGAGCTACGAGCGCCAGAGCTTTCATCAACATTCAGTGATTATAACATAATGGTATGAATCTCCATATGTGCACAAGCACATGGAGATTTATCCTCAATGGAGTACATGTACATTGTGGTCACAGATTTCATGTACAGCCTCCAAAAGACAAATGTGCATGCTCGAGATCATCCCGACTAGATAGCACGTCCTCTGGAATCTCTTAATACAGTTGAGCTACTAAGATCCTGAATTGTTTTAACAAGGCTAGATTCTTGGGAACAGTTTTCCCTCCATAAATACCTAAATAAAGGTCATAGGAATTAACGTCAGGGATGCTGGGTGGATATATCTATCAACAAGCATGGCAAATAAGGCGCAGACCACAAAAACACGTTGCCCAAAGGTAACACAGCAGAAGTCCTAGATGTTTGTTGTGCACAGCACAATTCTGCACAAACCATTACGAACCACCAACAAAGTGAGGCAGAAACTGTTTTGCAACACGCTCACAGTTTAGTCAAACAGCATGATTTAACCGTGGTTTTATATAGCAACCCAACCTGCAACATTTGGAATCTCAACACAGCAAAATAGTATTCACATACCCCACTGAAACATCCACGAAACAGCGTACAGTTCCATAAGATTCAAACAACTCCATAACAAAATTTGTCCTTCACAGTTAACAGAAATGGGGCAACCAACACGAATTCCTCCCCACTTTCAACTGGAAGGCTGCTGAAGCATAAGATTTAAGGCACTATAATATCAGAACTCATACCTTGACATTTATATCTGATACACACTTTGCCCCTTCACCATCTGTGCACAACACCTTCAACATCATCCCCGAGACAGACTTGCTGATTATAGAGCCGATGATAATATCACCCTTCTTCAATGTCTGCAACACAGAAAAGCAACATAACGTAGTTCTATACATTTAATCTTGTAATTCATTCAATCGTATTTCTTGAAGAACAGACCTCAGAAGCAGAAACACTGCGCTTATATAGTACCTTAACATTCACAGCAGGAAGTAAAGATGGAGTTAACTGGCTAATAGCTTCAAGTTTCATGTCCAACTTACGTTTAGGTTTGTATGTTAACATTCTATGCACACAAGAGCATGACAATTACTGAACATGTCAGATATAACGACAAACTGAATTTTGTTAATGTAAATGTAATATTGCTACTAACAAGATAAGTTACTTGATTTAATATACTGCATTTAACCTCGGTGATATAAGAGAAACAAATAAAACTGGCCGAATGCTCATGAACAGTGTATTTTCTTAGCACCTGAATACGACACGACCCTTGCTTTGCCATGTACTTCCAAATTTTTTATTTCAATTTTCATTGGCAGTTGCTACACATAAATATAGTTTACTGTTCTAGACGAGATATGACGTGAGTTACGAAGCTGTCAACAAACGAATCCTATTACCAGATTATTCACAAAGCTTCTCTAAATTATGCCAGCATATCATTATACTCGATGTGAACGACCCCTTTACTAGACCTCCTCCAAGTGATAGCGCATCTATATGTAGGATCTGGAAAGTAATGACACCGGTGACCCATCCACTGTCAAGGACATCAGTGACTCATAGTCATATTACACTGTGGCAGCAACCCAACAGTTAGCACGAGAAGAGAGAAATGCCAAAGCTGCTATCTTACATATCAAAGAAAAAGGGGGAAAGAGGCCTATTTATGTAAGAACTGAGGTTTTCACAGCGGTGAGTATGAAGATTTCTGTCTTCTGGGTTGTTCAGATGAATCACCCTCATGATGGAGACAGTATGACCTCTGAAACGTTGGTTAACATCGACCAGACTACACAGCGCAACAACCCAGAAGACGGAAATCTTCATACTCATCGCCCTGATGACGGAGGCAGTATGACCTCTGAAACGTTGGTAAAGATTTACCAGACTACACAGCGCAACAACCCAGAAGACAGAAATCTTCAGGCCTATTTATGTTTCAGAGAAGGACAAACTATCGCAAAAATGTGTTACTCATATACGACACTACTCTGAGAACAAACATGTCAACAGTTCTTACTCCGAATAACTGCACCAGTCCCATTATTTTTTCAAATACACTACGCATTATATTTGGTGTGAAAAAAATTGCCATTTCCAAACTCAAAGTTAAAGTTATGTTAAGCATGATTTTTAAATAACTTCTCTGTGATGCTGACAGTTGCAAACTACCATTTCACTCGAACTGACTAAACCAACCACAAATAATTCAATCTGCCAAACCACATGCACGGCGTTATTCAACTCTTATAAACAGAAAATAGTTATACACTTACCTGGAAGAAATGTTTTGTTCTACTCTGTTTATCCAATGACAGAAATGTATCATATGATGGCATCGCAGCATAGAAATCTGTAAAAAAAAATGTATTGTTCTTACAATTCACATTTAAAGTAATGCTATCACTGCACAACTGCAAAGTTCAGATTCTCAATCACAGTTTCTTTTAATCATTTTTGGACAACCTGTTAATTAAATAATCGTTGCGGTTATTCATGCTGTTTTATTCAAAAGAGGCTCAACAAGATAACTATACTGAAGTTCAACAGTAGATCTGTTGAAAGATAATCATAAACCCACCTTCTTCACCTACAGGTTTATCCTGTGAATCATTATCACCTTCCACCAAAGAATTGTCAAACAACGCTGTGGCCTTTTTCATTATGAACTGTTGAAGTTTCAGCCTCTTACCCCTGTCCTGAAAACTGAAAACAAAACACCAAATTACAGTTTTGATTACTAAAAACAAGTACAGCCATTTCTTCTGACAATCCTTTGCAACTGTAGTGATACCTGACATTTCCCATCCTTCTCTAATTATCTTCATTATATTCATGACCAGCCACTCTGCAGGCCGTGACACTGCGAGAGAACACGTTTTGCCGACTCCATCTTTCCCATTCTTCCATTAACATCCAACACTGCCCATCTTAAAGCTATATTCTTGGCTAAAACTTTGGTTTTTAGCATTTTCCTAGTGATGTGCATTTTAAAATACCACAGAATTCTTCAAATTCCTCACTGGTAATTATTTTATTATTTATAATTATAAATAAAAACCAGTGTCTGCAAAAAAACTCCAAGACTTTAATATTTTATTATTCAAAGAATGTTTAAGGAACAGCTGAAATATAAACCTGATTGAAAGAAAAGTTTAAAAATCTTAAATGTGACACCTAGGATGCAGATTATTGCGTATTCTGGTCCTCGGGTAGAATTATACTCAATAGCATCACAAAAGTGTCCAGGACAGAAAAAGCGATGTTATTAAGCTATTCATCAACTTCCTACTTCCTTCACCAAACTGTGCACACAATACTGAAAACACCCTGTACTCCCATTCAAAACTAATTAATTGTTATATGAATCCTGTAGATCTCATCCCTACCCTGAACATCTGTTTTAAGGTCAAGACCCACCCAACTGAAGAAAACTTTGCCACTGTGAAAAAGTAAAAGAAATATATATAAAGATACCAATATGACCAAGATAAATTGTCCATGGCGGCCACTCTGACACACACAGTGGGCCAGCCGTGATGGTGCTGAGTAAGTGCCAATACAAATTACGTATAACTTCAGAGCAATAATGAAAATATATCTCTTTTGTGATTTGTCTACATAAGAATCACCAAGAAAGAACATTTCATGGATGCTGGCCACTGTTCAGATAAGAAATATATTCAAGACTCCAGGGCTGGTTGTATTTGCAGGAAGAAGGAAAAAGTACCAACTCAAAAGAGGCCTCTTATCAATAGTGATAAGAGATGGCTTTATCTAACAAGACCTTTACTATAGTGATAAGAAATAGCTTGATTTACACTTTCATCCACACATTTCTATTCAGTTGAGCAAGATAGAATTTTGCACACTTCCTGCTTTGCAGCGATGGGCAGCAAAGCAGATTATACTGCCCCGAAAACAATCTACACTGCCAACAAGTCATGCTAATGTTATAACATGCTCACCTCAACTGTTTCTGCCTTTGTTGATAAACACTAAAATCAATTTCTTTCACATTGACATTAATCTTCGCCAGGTCAGCCTCTCCTCTCTCACTATCCCACAGCTTCTGCAATTGTTGCCCATGAAAATTAAGTGCACGAGTGATCAACTCAGCATTCATTGAAGATTCCATGCCTTGTGTACTTATCTCTGTCTTGTATCACAAGATGTTGATTATTCACAAAAGACTGAAAAGAAAACTACAATTATTATCTACCTCGTATTAAACTTAACACGGATTCTATTACAATTATAACGGTTCTGCTACAGATATGTGAAGAAGCTAAATTGTTGGATGAAGAAGCCGTTGATGTATGTTTGAACATCATGATGATGCACCAGTTGTCCCCCAGTTCACTTACAATCAAACAGTCAACATCATAATGCATCCTGATATAGGTACCGATGATGTAGATAATAATAATAATGAATAGAATGAAATTTATTTACATTCCACAGATCCTTCATAGGCCAAAGCCAAGGATGTAGAACAGGTCATAGCACAAATACAATACTTCGTTTCTAGTACAAATAAAAAATACATAGTTATAACAGCTATTGATAGATTTTTGGAACTACAGTATTACAAAAAAATAATTATGATGAGAACCATCACCATTATTGCCTACATGTATTTATAAATTCTTCTACTGAGTAGGAGTGAGATAGGAGATACTCTTTTAACTCTGGCTTAAACATTTTTATATCGTGGTGTTAAATATAAAGAAAAAGATTTCTACTGATAAATGAGTCAGCTTACTGAAGGACCAATTCTTGGATTGGAACAAAAAAGTTTCATAACTAAGCAAGATATCATGTGGATGTGTAAAATACAAGAGATTTTGGAAAAAACAAAAGCCTATATACATAACTGTTAAATTTGCATGACATTTTCAAAAAATTGTAGACCATACTAAGTAAAGTGAAACTATCGACCCTCAATGTTCAACACCCTCAGGAAACTTATATGCTACCAAGTCCTCAAACAAGATGTAATCAATCACAATTACAAGACATAAGTTAGGAGATACTTTGGGAGTGTAAGATACAATGGCAAGCATCTGAAGACTGAAGAATTTTTGTTTTTGCATAATTTAGTAGACTAGGGCAGAACGCTCCTTTCGGAGCTCCTCGGAGGGGTTGGTCAAGTTTTTAAAAAGCAACGAACCCCTTCGGGGGGGGTTGTGTTTTAAAATCTTGTGTAAGAAACTAAACTAAACCCCCCGAATGGAGGTTTAAAACACTTGACCAACCCCCTTTCGGGGGAGCTTGATCAAGTGTTTAAAAAGCAATCTTGAGTAAGACACTAAACTCGGCACTGTTGATGACGTAATTTATTGACGACAACGAGGAATCACAAATTTTTATAGTAGATAAAGCATGCAACAAAAATCTTTATTATTCATTTAGTCTGACATAGAATTCCTCTGCATAACAATCCAAAATCTAGAAAACACAAATCCAAAAAGGCCAAGTTCTCAGGCTTTCTGGATATGAGGTCTGGTACCATACATACACACACACACACACACGGCTATATAATATACACGTAGTGCAGTGTAATTTTGCAAGTTGCAGGCAAAGGTCATGCAAATGCTGTGTACTAAACTTGTTATGGTATTTAAAAATTACTGTAACACCTATCAAAGTCCAATTTATAAATGTGTATATATATATATATATACATACACACACACACACACATACATATGTGTATGTATTTTTATACATTGAACTTGGTAAGTGTTGCAGTACTTCTGTAATTTTTAAATACAAAACTAGTTAATTACACAGCATTTATATGACCTACGTTTACAACTTGCATAATTACACTGCACTACGCTTAAACTAGCAAATACATTACGTTATATATAAGTTCGATGGAATGCAACAGTAACGTCAAGTTTATCCAGTAACAAGTTATTCTCATCCAAAGTCTAGTATCATTCAGAAACAATTTATTTCAAAATTCCATTCACGAGCATTGATTTCTTATGCAATGAATATGGCGGATATCCTTGAACAAAAGGCTGATAGAGAAACAGCTTTTTGAGAACGAAGTAGCTTTAAGAACAAGAAATTGTACCTAAACACGAGAACATTAATATTAATCAAACTCCAAAATATACTTATGATTAAAAATGTAATCGAACTGCAAGCTATTTTTACAGATAATGTAAATTCACTCTAACTTACCATTAAGACGATCAACAACGAACATTACCAAAATGGAGAAACAGCGTCGGATCAATCCTCTTACAGATATGCAACTTGATGCTCATAACTGGAAGTGTCGCATTGTGCCATCTATTAGTCAGTGGCACGAATTAGAGGTACAAAAGCAAGGAAATTTCCGTTTGTGTAGTTAAAATAGCATGCTCCCCTAGTAGGTGTCGCTACTCACGGCGGTGAGCGAGGTTGTGATAATAACCACACTGGTAAGAATGTGAACTAATATTACGAGGAAGAAGTAGTCCGTAAACTAACTTTACATCAGCTGTCCATTACGTTATATCTATCACGTGTTGTCGCATAGTACACTGATAAAATTATTTATTATACACATACAGTGGAAACCGAGTTTATGTTCCGGTTGTTTTGGGCGAATGATGACATAGCTTCCCAAAATGGTGTATCTGCTTTGTTTGCGTCTCCAAGTGCCTTGCACTTCAGCCAGTAGATGGCAGCTGGAACTTGATTTTCACATCCTCAGTACATAAAGTTTTATGTTAATAAAAAATAGTATTTTGAAATGCAGAGGATTAATTTTAAAAACGTTTCTTTCTCTTTTTCATGAAGTGTAGGTGGCTTCCTGTCAGTCGGTTCCAGACAACTTTTATTCCGAGAGTCATTGACATAATTTTTGCATTCAAAAAAGACACATAATCTACTGCTGATTTGATCCACAATTCCTTCCCTCACTCTTAGTCCTCTCGGCCTTCAAAACATGCCATGATTAATTTTAAAACCCCGATGCTGAAGAGTGGAGCCCTGAATAGTATTTCGTACCATGCTAGATTTCTACAGTTAGCCCCCACCCAACACCATGTTGGAGCACCACTCCCTGTTAATTGGTTTAATCGGTCTCACTTTATTTGCATTCAACAGACGGAAAAAGCTCCTCAGAGACATGAGAATCGCCTCAGAAATTACAAGCATAAATTTTTTATCTGTATGAATCTGAAGTCCTCTTGCTGGACCACTGTAAACTGGGCCTTTGTATATAGTCAGAAATGCTGATAACATTTGAGGTTGTAAATTTTCAGTCATAAATATATTTTATCATGGATGTTCGTATTCATTTGATTGTAAAGATACGATTATTAATTTATTCTGAATCGGCTTAAAACAATCAATTAATATTCTCCGTCAGCTTCAAGCGTTATTAATTTCAAGTATATGAACAGTTTATTTATGAAGAACAGATGTTTGAGTTTTATTTCTTTATATATTTATGGCTTATTTAACTACGCTGTCTGTAGTTGAATCTACTTAACGTCGAGTAATCGGACGAATAATTAATTGGAAATAATATGAAAAGAAACGGTTTTAGCCTAATTTAATGTCATGTCCCTGAATTTGACTTAAGTTATTGAGGTAAAGAGCCGAGATTAAGAAAAAAGTGGATTTCTCTCCATTCCCTGTGTTTTCACTGAACAGATTCATTATTTCTTAGCAAATTGAATAAGCGTCTTTCAACATAAATATACTGAATTCATTGAGACTTTAAAGAGCGGGACAACTTCTACGTGACAGTACACACACGTCCAGTGCTGCAGCGTTTATCAAAATGAGACGGAGAAAGTGTAACTTGCCTCTGGGTACACCGTGAGTAGATGCATTTCATGAGCAGGGTCGAGGTCTTGAGTGACCCACATTCGGTCAGCTGTTTGGTGGGACCCGAGCGTCGTCAGAGACACGTACAAACCAAGGAACTGCAAGTGTAATGAATTCAAAATTCAGATATCACGACCAACTAATATCGTTCATAATGTTCGGCGATTTATATACATAGCTGGAACTATGATTTATGGTTTTGGAGTAGCCTCATACATATTACGTTAGTCTCGTGCCACTACGCCATGACACATATTCATATTTCAGATGGGTAAGACTACCTTCAGATATCGAGGGCAGTTGCCAATGTACTGAACATGGAGAAGTGCAGTGGTACTCCAACTTGGGGCTCGGGTGGAAGCCAACAACCCCCCCCCCTCCATTCCGTAAAAATCTAGAATGTTACGAAATTTCTAACAGAGCTCCAGACTTTTGATGGACTAATCAACACAACAGAAATTGAGTTAGAATATTACTTCTTTGGCACAGAAAATTATGAATATTTTCTACTACACTATGACGGGTAATAACTTATTTTGGCTACATGAACTTACTTCCAAGAGAAATTCACTCGCGACCGTTTACAAGGTGCAAGAACAACCCATTTGACTTATTCTTTTCCTTGTTGTCGTTCATGAAATGAAGATCATAACTATGTATCATCCTAACATTTCTACATTGCTATATTGGAGGAACTGTTCAATGACTTCAATAATCTGCATGCGATGAGTCAAATTTCGGTATTCATAATTAGTTCTAATCATAAGGATATGTAAATTTAACTTGAAATAAAAATGGAAAAGGCATGTTCTTGTGGACACAGCCTTTACGTCAACAACATACAAAGCAGAGTGAACTACAACTGCTTCACATGAAAGAAAGAATCGAAGAAAAAAGCTCACAGAGTTTTCGAATGGACCAAAATACAGCATCTTTAAGAATTTTATTCGCCTACTGCACAACAGTCAAAAGAGTAGACCTAATAGAATCTCGCAAGGTAAGACAGCAACGGATTCCATAACTCTTCCTTCCTTCTTCGGTCTACAGTACCCTTTGTTGTAGATAATTTCTAAATCCTTGTTAATACAAGTTGTAGGACTCCTTGGATGGGGGATCAGTTCTATCAAAAGCCTTGCAGTATAACCTAATGGAAAGTGAAGAGACATTCGCTCTCCGAAGAGATTCTAACCAGCAATGTCAACGTGTAGGCGTCTCGTGCGGTCACATGCGCCGACAGGACATATACAAAAAAGTCGAACCTAACAGTGAACAGTTTCACTATTTAATTTTTAGAAACAGCTGTCAAGTGATGCTTCTGAACTTTGACTTCTAACCCTTTAAAAGTACCTGGACATGAAGTAATTTCACTGGTCACACTAACAGGTCAGGGTCAAAGTGAACTTGTGCCCTCAATAGATCTATGGCCCACTTCTAACCACCATGGTAAAGAGGAGTTTCAGAAACTCTAGTACATCTTACGTATGAATCATCAGAATTTAGCCTACGCTCTGTGTAGGCAATCAGAGTAATATATCTTAGCCAAGGAAACAGAAACTTAAAAGAACTTCATTATTTTAGGCTGGGTTTTAAAGAAGAGAAATGCGACCCTCATAATATATGATGCCATCATTTCTCGCGCATCGATGTCTCTTAGCAGTGAGAGTCAGATGAGAATGTAACCTGTAGTAATGCTATCTATGCACGTAAGTGGACAACGAAACTAAATAACTATTAATTTATAATTCTCGAAGAATATTTTAATAAAGTGGGCATAGGACGTGAATTTTAAAAATATCTTGCTGGAGAATGAAACCAAATTATGTCGAATTTGTGTATTAGAAACATGTTATCTTACTGAACTAAATCGTATTCGAAATATAATATTTCGAACTATGATATTATCATAAAGAACAGTTATGTAGCCAGATTGAAATATGTTTTGGTATAATTTTTTTTTCTTGGTGGAAGATTAAAGACAGACGAAAGCTAGGTAAGATTTAGGATTCTTACGGCGACGAGTATTACGACAACCATTCTCAGAAGAAAGTTAAGCTGTTTTGTAGCTGAAATGGTCTTTACGTTTCGGTGAAGCTAATCTTCGTGTTCATTCATTTATAATTGACAGATTCAAATCCATTAAACAGTCTATAATAATTATACGGCAAATTATGAAAGAAGAATTTCACTGTCACAAAGATTTCTCTCGTGATTTCGTTCTATACAGGAAAACATATTATTAATTAAATATACATGGACATAATTAGTTTTCACTAAATTAGAGGTTAGATGTGTAAAGAAACAAATTGCAGATATTCGTGATGCTGTCGTCAGACAAATAAACTATAATTATGTTTTACTTAAACTTCAGTAAGAAACTTGTACTCGTAGTAATTCATAAACAAACTGCATCCGACTGCACGGAATCGATTTATGGACAAATGATACGTATTTGAGGGCTGCAAACCGAAGACAGGTGCTGTTCTCCAGAGCCGCGAACATTTAACTTGCACCTGTAATTATTCTGGATATGTTGTGAAAGTGTAGATTGGATTAATCTACCTCATAACAGGGTCCAATGGCTAAATCTTGCGAAAACGGAAATGAATCTTTGTGTTAGATACAAGTCTGGGAATGTCTTGACAAACTCAGCTGTTCAGTGTATAAGAAATGGCCTTGCTGCATGAGTTAGTCACTCGGATTACTTATTTGACATAAATTGCACTTGTTGGGTTGGAACAAATAACCATTACATTATTAATTTCATAATTTGGTACAGTTTCTGTCAGGAAGTCTCGCGTCTTTGAGCAAGAAAAACTGCTTAAAAAGCCGAGAGTTTTCTGATTACTGTTTAATATGGCACAAGTGTTATAGACAAGAGAAACAACAGAAAATACACATATTCTTAAAGAAGAAGATACCATTGCCATTTACACAGAGCCATTCTGTAGGCTGCATGTAACTGCACGTTGAAAATTGATAACGAGAACCACGAGTATATGCGTCAGAAAATAGTACTACGAACGACCTTGAAAAGTTTGCGGCCTCTTATTCTGAAACAGTTTGTGTGATCTTGTCGTGGTCTTTCCATGTAATTGAACCATACGTGACCTCATTTCAACATGAGTATAGTCAACCAGTTATTTACGGTTTGGGGGAAAAGTTATGACCTTGAAAATTTTTAAGATCTGTATGTCGCAAACTATTCGGCCGATCTTGTTGTGACCACCATATGACCTTGAACTATACATTTCCTCATTTTGACATGAGTATGGATAACCAGCTATTTACCGTTTGTCAGATATAAGCTTGATAATATATGACCTTGAGAATTTTAAAGACCCATTTCTGGGAAAATAGTTGGCCGATTTTGTCGTGACTTCCATATGACCTTCACCTTTACATGGCCTTATTTTGACATGAGTATGGTTAACCAGCTATTTATCGTTTGGCAGTTATAAGTAAGATAATATATTGACCTTGAGAAATTTAAGGACCTGTATCTGGGATACTATTTGGCCGATTATGTCGTGACTTACATATGACCTTGACCTATACATGACCTCATTTTGACATGAGTATGGTTAACCAACTATTTACCGTTTGGCAGATATAAGCATGAAAATATATGACCTTGAAAATTTTAAAGACCCGTATCTGGGAAACTAGTGGGCCGATGATGTAGTGACTTCGATATGGCCTTGACTAAAACATGGCCTCATTTTGACACGGGTATGGACAACCAGGTGTTTACGGTTTGGGAGACACAACAGTGATAAGATATGACCTTGATAAAATTAAAGACCCATATCTGGGAAACTAGTGGACCGATCTTCTCGTGAATTCCATATGACCTTGATCTTTACGTCACCTCATTTTGATATGAGCATGGTCAACAAGGTATTTTCGGTTTGGCAGAAATAAGCGTCAAAATATATGACCTTGAAAATTTTAAAGACCTCTCTGGTACATAACCTAATCTAATCCAACACTGATGTGACGTAACCTAAACTAAACTAATCTAAACTAATCCAAATTAACCCAAATCACCTTAACATAAATTAACCCTACCTAACCTAACCCACCCCAACCTACCCAACCTAACCTAACCTAACCTAACCCAAACTAACCTAACCTACCCCAACCTAACCCAACCTAACCTATCCCAACGTAACTCAACCTAACCTAACCCAACCTAACCCAAACTAACGTAATCTATCCCAACACCATGTGAGCACTGAGTATATATTGTGACCTATATATGACCTTGACATATCTATGACCGCTAAATGTTGACTGCAATGTCACTCAGATTCGTACAGTTCTCTATGTAAATGCAAGAAAGTTTACGAACATTTTACAGAAATTACGTACATAAAATGCCTATTGCATTTTCTTCAGTGGACCGGCTACTTCACTCCTACTGAAGGAAACAAAAATGCTTCTAGTTTACTCAATTACAGATTCAAGCTGCCAGTCACACGTTACTTTCTTTCTGTGCCCAGTAGCTTGCGGAGTCATCAGTTACCTCTGATTAACTAATATAACGTAGTAAAACGAGCCTAGGAACTAGATTTTAAATTACACTGTCTACAGCAAGTGCCATATGGCGCGTTTCTAACAGGAGACAGGAACGTAGCATCAATGTTACAGGTACTGTTTTACACATACAGACGGTTCAGTGAAAGTACACCGCGTTTGGATTCGGAACACAGTAACCTACCTGCAAAAAACAGCTGTTTAATACTCACACCGCGGGACATTGAACCCCCATACCTTACAGAAGGCGATCTATTGTGTGACACTTAACTACACTTGTATTCGGACGACTAAATACATGCGAAAATGTAATTAACAGTTCTGAACGACAACTGATTGTGTAAGAGAAAATAAAAACGCATAATCCTATATGTTGTACTATTAGAGAAAGTGTGTTCTGAAGTGAAAATTGTTAATAAATATCTTATAATAATTAATTATATTTAACGAAGTTTTAGGAAGTGTTATCTGGCGTAGAATCGAAGTGTGTTTGTGAATTATAACTTGGGATGATGTGAAAAGAAGAGATCGTGGCCAATATTATTACCATAGCATGGACTTTGACGAGACTGAGCAAATTCAGATCTCTTCACTCAGGTTAGTCGGAATCTCGATTCAAAATAAGTCCGAGATTTCTCGAATAAGATGCTGGGGTGTTAAAAACTCGACCAAAAAGCCAGTTCAGTTATGTCTGCCTGTTTACGTTGAAACCTTTAAAAGCATGTGTAGAAAAAATAGCAGAACACTTTAGGTCACTGATTTAATGCAATTTGTTATGGTAGACGCAACCATAGATAATATAATCACTGTGGTGTTTTTGAAAAGAGGGTTAAATATAAATGTGATTAGAATTACGTAGTTAATTTAAAATTAAACAAGACATGTGAGTTATGGGCCTGAGGCGAAATCATAAACAAACATGTATGATACAACAGTGACGTTGAACGTTAGACAGTTTTATCTTCAGAAATAACACCGAGATACTGAAACTAACAATATCTTCTTACTTTAAACATAAAATTTTAATATCGTGTCCACATATTTCGATGTTCTTAGCTTCATTAATTCTGAAGTTGGCTGTACCTTCTTAGAACTATCCATTCCATTCCAGCGAAGCACAAAAATTTCTCTATGTTTGGGCCTACACACTCGTAGAGAGTTTGTGACATCAAGACCCATTCATAGCGGAGTAAATCAAAGTCATGAACATTGAATTGAATATCTCATCGAATGAAACCGCAGATTTGAGTCGAGGAACCAAACAAGCGGTTACGTTAAAGGTTTCATAGTGACGGGGGTGGGGTGCCTACATCTGACACTTCCATCCCACTTCATACCTGGGGGGAAATTACCCATACGCAGTTTTAAAGATTATTTGATTTGAGCTGTTGTAAGGTAAAGGAGGGAGAACAGACCATATTGCATGTGAAAGTCTATGTTCCCTTGCATGGAGTTTGGAAAAGCGAGCCTCATACTGTATAAAGATGGAGCTGTCTCGTTAGACTTATACAGTAGTCAGACGTCTGCGGAGTTGGTGGCGAAGCTGTAAGGAGCTATACAGAAACACAGAACGCAACATGACAATCACATCAAAGGTAAAATGTATGAACTTCGGTAAAAGCAATTTTGGAGCTAGTGTCGGTGCTTATAGATATTTTAATTCATTGTAGTTAGAGTGTAATGAGGATAGTGAATATACTGGAAAAGACTCCTGGCAGAACAGGATATGCAATTCACGATTCACGGCATAATTCCCAGATGTAATTACAATTTTATTATCTGAGTATGTACACTTTTAAATAATACTCCTAGCTTAATTGTTACTCGGGCACTATAAATAAACAAAACATATGACAAAATAACAGTCTATATAGCATGAAATAATTATCTCATTGAAATGTAGCTCTAAAACATTTTTAAGGTTGAACCGAAATAAACATAACATTTTGGCATTCAGTGCTTACCTGTTACATCACGAGTCAGTTTAAACCTATATTTTTAGTGCATGTTACTTCATGTGGCACTTCAGTGGTTAGTATTCTTCTGTAGTGTTTGGGACGTCTCGGAATTGGTGTCCAGGTACCCTGCCTGAGTACCATCGAAGGCCTCCGCATGCTGTCCATAAAAATACTGGGATAATACGTTGAAACAGGCTACAACTCTTGTCTTGGTTAATTTGATCACTTCATCAATCGGTCTTCATGTAATTCAACACTGTATAACTGATCCATCTGAGGAAACGTCATTGAACAAACTGTTTTTCAAGCTCGTCCTTCATGTATTGCTTGTTCCTGACAAGTTTAAAATATATATTCTTCATGGCGTGTACTTTCGTTTATTTTTAACAACAGAGAAGCTAAAGGTTAAGCCCTGTTACTCATACCTGGAGAAACAGCACGAAACAACTGGTTACAAAATTTCACCCGAGGGTCTGAATATGAACCCACTAACATGTTTCATTTCGCACCTATCAAGCTGAATAAGAAGACAATAATTCAAAATATGTATATAATTGAATATTAAATGACGTCTTTACGTCTATTTTGTAAGTGCTGCTATCTTCAGGAACCTTCTAGAAATACATCTAAAGGAGATAAATGCCAGAAAGAAAAGAACTAAGGGATATAGGTACAAGAAAATTCTAGTTGAATCACTGGCGTATTATTAATACCACACAGTTTCTACAATGAATGTAAGCCAATACATAATTGTCATCGTTTTCAGAAATTTCTAAGAAAACTTCTGGAATCATACGTGTCACTAAGCGTTCTAATATTAATCTCAAGTAATCATGCAGCCGAGATCGAAGGACATTCGCTCAGAAACCAAACCGCATTAGAAATTCCAAACACGACCATCACTGACAGATATACTAGATTCCTTCAAGAACCAATAGTTGTAAACGCAGCGACTACAAAGAAAGATGACAAGAAACCTAAATCACAAGCAAGTGGCGATAATCTGCAGAGTTCCAGCTCTGAAGCAAAGCGCACGGCCAAGTCTCCATTAGTTCTCAGACTCCTTCAGGAACAAGAACCGACAGACATCGGCAACCAGTTAGTCTACTCCCCGGTACCAGAGCAGCAGCTCGGACCGGAAGAGAAGTCTCTGTATTTTCAGCAGACGCCCCAGGAAATTGCAGCTGGTGTTCCGGAATATGCAGAGGCGGAAATGGAAACACTCACCCACAAAGCGACTGGGGTAAGTGTTGATAGTTGCTCTGAGCGGCGTTTCTCCAGTAATTTTCACCCTTCTTCATGGCCGCAAGACAGTAAAACGGGGATGATTTATCTCCGTCTTTCTGAGGTTCGAAGTTGACAATGTAAAGAACCAGATTGAGAATTCTAATTTCAAAACACTGATGACGCCGTGGACAGAACATTGTGGCCTTCATTTTTGAAATTGTACAATTCGATTAATCTAGCTGGGCTTTCCCGATTTTTACTTGTTTATAAACAAAGTGACCATAGCCAATAACACTCGTGCAGACATACAGTCCAATTAGTAAAATAAAATAAAAGTTGGTTTAATTCTGTCGCAGCTTTCAAAGCATCTATGTAAATACAGAATAATTATTCTAAGACGAAGATCAGTGCTATTAGCATCTTCTGATTTCTGGGTTTCCCTCTATGTGTGGAGCCACCCACTGGAATTTCTCTTGAAAATCAAGCGACTATAAGCTCCTCTAGACAGCCTTTGCTCGTTTTAGTTATAACAGCAGAGTCACTGGTCACAGACAACTTTCTGTAACATCTTACATTATAAAGAATAAAACTAGTATTGAACTGAAATTATTTAGGTAATTCTGTAGCCGTAGCAGAGGTTGGTATCAACAAACAAACTTCAAATTTTATGTGGAAAGGTTTTGTTATGACGGCGATGAGTATGAAGGTGGCTGAACTATGGAATATATTATCGTGGAGTCTGATAGATACTGATCGACATTTCAGAGATCATACTGCCTCCATCATCAGCAACTCTGAAAAGTCGGTTAATATCTACCAGACTGCATGGTGCTACATATCAGCATATAGCCATCATTAAAAGCCTATGTGAAAAATAACAGCATCTTTACTTTGGAACATCGGAAGCAAACAATTTTTAAATTAGATATCATATCAGTAAAACAACTTAACAAGTTTATCCCATGACCTTGAATTATTTGAGCTGCCCAGCCAATGGATGTGTTCTTTGGTCTAACGGAATCCAAAGATCTTTTGCTGTGTTCATGAAAGTCGGCAGCTGAGCCGTGACCTACAGACACTTGAATTCAGGCCACACTCTCACATCCTCCTCATTTTATTACAACCAATCATCCCACACACGACTAAATCTTACCTCGACATCGTCCAACCGAAACAATTACCGGTATGCATTTCTCGGTGCGAATAAATAACGCAAACTTGTTTATGCTCCAGCTTACTAATCCGCCACGTTACCAGTACGTGTACAAAGTGAAGGATCCTGAAGGTAACGATTTCGGCCACTCCGAAGCGAGAGTGGATGGCCGAACCTGGGGGAATTACTTCGTGCAACTTCCGGACGGGCGTCAGAAGACAGTGCACTACTGGGCAGATGCCACGGGATTCCATGCCGAGGTTGAATATAAGGGTCATGCTGCACACCCCTCTGGAGAATAACAGTGACTCTTTCAAACCAGAAAACAGCTCAACCAAAGTAGAGGCACAGCGCTTCTGTTTTTATCCTGACAAAGATTTCGCTTTTGTACGCGTAATTACAGTCATTTCCAGTCATTAAAATAGCTTCAGTTCATATATAGACCTAATCTCTGTTCTAAATTATCAAATGAC
>NW_019060172.1:66861-125128 GCF_000696155.1 Zootermopsis nevadensis
TACTACTACTACTACTACTACTATGGCGTAACAGCCCAAAATCGAGCCCTAGCCTTAGGAGTCATTAATTAAATTAAATATTGATATCAGGACACAGTAAATATCTAATATCGACGACAAAGATTTACTTGTTTGTAGCTAATGTATTGGTACTTTGCTTTGTAATTTAAGCCTACGTCTCACTTCGAAACGTAGTCTCTTTGAAAGATATTCTGAAACTAAAATTTATTAATGAATTTGTTTTATTTGCTGGTGAAATCTGTCTCCTCACACTCACACGCGTGCGAAAGTGTCCAAGTTACGTCCATGAAGAGTTTTAATCTTCTCGTACAGATCCTGTACCGCTGGTGAGAAAACACAGAGCTACTTCACTTTATTTTGCTAATATTAATATAACATTAAATGACACACTACTGATTAAATAATTATTTCCTCTGTATGTATCCTTCGTGTCTTCCAACGTCTCATTTTACAAACATTATAAGATAATAACCTTGAACGCGGAACTAAACTATGAATTAAAGACATCAGAACAATTTGAAATTCTACTTTGTGGGAATGAATCATGCATTTATAATACGCATTCCATTAGAAAACTCCTTCCTGTTTCTCAGTGGTTATTTGGTTCTATAAAATATAAGGTATTGAAAATGTTGAATGATACTGATTGCAATCGCTTATTAAATCTCTCACCCATTATAAAATTGTCTTTCTAAAAAGTATATATAATAAGCTCTGAGTATAAGACTATGCGGAAGAGAAATTTTTCTGGGCAACGCTGTAGCATATTAAATTGATCTGCTATCATACACCTCGAAAGAAATGAAAGTTAAAGACCTGCTTCACTTTTTAGAAAATCATGTCTTAGAAACATTACGGTGTGCTAAAACTGGAAATGCTAGGCGTACTTTCAATAAAATTTGTACGGCAACGTCCATTTCGCTGTACTTGGTTGCATTCCTGATCGATCCACATGCAATGTACGACGAATATCATTGCCGAGTGGTTAGCACTCCCTCTTCATATTCGAGAAGTCCCGGGTTTAATTTCTACTCGGAGGAAGATTATTTATTCAGACTCATATTTTTTGTGGATTTACTCTCAGTCCCTGAAGTGAAAAGTAATTCTAGTAGAGAGAACTTCCTTCCAAAATCTTTTTGAATGTATCGTTTACAAGCTATTCTACTATTAGACTAACATAAAATGAAATAAAGAGCTGAAAGGCCAGAAAGGCAGATAAAGTAAGAACCCATAGCGGGCAAATATGCCTATGCAGTAGTAAGCCTAATATTAGTGAGTGTAATGTTAAAATAATATTGAATTCAAATGCCTAGTGTTCACTGTGATTATACGATACGAATTCGCATGTGGATTCCCGAATTATAACTGTACAATGCTGAACATAATCGCGAAATTGGAAAGAATATTAGAAGCTGGAAAACACAATAGTAATAAAAATGCCATATTTTGAAACTAGACAACTGAAATCTAGCATGGTTTGCCAACTCCCACATGCAAGGATTATGCATGGTCCTCTAGGTTATGACGCCACGTAGGGGTTTCCCGATCGTTTCAGAGAAACGTTGACAATCACGTACAAGATAACACTAGGTGGCAACTCGTAAGATCGAAATCCTCATTTATATCGCATCACCGTAAGAATATCGTGTTTACCAAGTATAATCTTATACACAGAGTAGGTGGGTGGATACATATTTAATTCTTTTGTAGATATCTAACGAAATCTGGAATAAATATTTACATTTTTGTTTTAAAAGTGTCCTTTCTACAGATGTTACAGCGATAGAAATTTTAACATTTAAAAAGAGTATTTACATATTAAAAGTATTAAAATCGTGTCTTATTAATTAACTTTCACCTGAAGTCGAAACAAGCTATATGCTAATCAGAGGCGCAGAGTCGGTCCATTTGTTAAACACCTCAGCTTCTCTAACAGTCTTGTTACATATGCCATTTCCTCCTTGTCTCTAATAAAGCCACAGTCTCCCATTTGCACAGTTAACAAACTGAATGTTTCGAGAACCGCTCACAACAACAACAACAATAAAATTGCATTACTCATCTGAACACGTTCCTAATTATGTGTGTCACGACCCTTATTAATGATGTGATAGGCCAATGTCCTACGTGTGTGGAATGTTTCCAGACGTCTGAACATAATAATTTCTCTTCATTGAGCTCCAGGTTTTCAGAGGTCATAGGTTATGCACATATAAGCAAAGACTACTACACATCTGGCACATTAGTCAAGGAATAGAGATTTCGCTTATGAATGTTTATATGTTCTAATATGCAAGAGAGTGAAGGTTGCAGAAACTATAAATTAATTCAGTCAACAATTCTTGTACACAATCTCTACCACATTACATTAAATTTTTCGAATGTAAGGTCGCTCCATCGACAAACTTGTACATTTAACCACAAAATTTCATACACATATAATTAGTATGTTTGTTAAGTTATCTATCTATCCACAACACTTCACAGGAAATGATATTATTTCGGACCTGCTTCAGAAATTCGCAATATATTATATAGACACTACTGATTGCATAAAAATGGAAATTACGACAAATCAAATAATCTCCTGATGGAAAATTACAGAATACAAACAGTAAACATTCATTAATATTCTATTCCTTGATAAAGTAAGGAAAAACAGTTAAAATCGTTTCTATACATTAACAGTATACATAGCATCTAATTTTTAAATACAAACCAGCCGCACTTAATAAATTTTAATAGTTTTTCTAATGGAGATCCAACAACAACGTGTATGGATGGAATGCATTTTTGTTTATTAAACCCCTTATCTGATAATTCGAGGTAGCATTACCCTTGCCCCACGTCAGAATATCGTAAAAATAAAATGTATGTTACGCCATGTTACATACTACGGATGACGTGGATATTTGTGAATTTCATCGAGACCTTTACACACTTCCTTAAGACAGAAGACCAGTGGATACAGAACTGGTGAAAGTGTCGGCCATGCACATCGAACTGAAAATTGCTCATTTCCAAACTCCTTCCATCATAAATCATAAATGCATCAACTGAAACATAAACTCTGGTCTGCTGAATAAGTTAATTGCTTAAAGAGGCCTTTGCATAAAGTTACGCATGTCCATCGCGTCCGATGTAATTTTACTCGGTAGAAAAGTGGCAGACGTTTCTACGACACAGAGCTGAAAATAGCACGTGTTATAGAATACCAAGTAGAAATTTTCTACTTAAGATTTTCCCGAGGTGATTACCATGCTAATGTACCTGTCGTAAAGGGAATATAATCTGAGAGGCGTTGCCTTCGTAATTCATGGAGAGGACAGACCAGCCTCGTGGTATTTCAAGCATGGTTTATGTTCTAGCTAATGAGTCTGTCACTCTAACCTCAATTTTGTTGTCCTAGCTTTCATTATTTCGTTCCAAGAACTCAAAAACTGTATTCGGTGGTAATACTTCGGCACACGCAATACACAGATAATTACTGGCAGTGTGTAATGATTTCAGTCCAGCTGGATGCAGGGTATCTCCTGCCAAGTTTGATTGCTCTTACCTCTACTAAACGTCTGAGTAGCTTACTAAGTAACTCCATAGAACGTCTTCTTAAGAAGCTGACAGTCCTTCATATGGTTAAGAAACTTAAAGATTCTTCTACTGGACGTCATACTGAAACATTATAATTTATTTTGTACATTATTCATTATTTATTTTGATTCCTCTTTGTTATATCCTCTTATACAAGTCCAGTCCCTCAAGTGATCTCCTCCCTCGAATTTTTCGACTAAAATTTTGTATTCGTTTCTCATCATTCCAAGCTACAAGCCCTGGGCACCCAGCAATATTTTATTTTATGACTGTGTTAATATTTGGTAAAGAGTAAAGATTATTAAACAAATATTAATATTATTACCATCTACTAAATTCTTTTATTTTAAGAACCATATCACAGGGCTAAATGTTTTGAATTTTATACGTCATCTTAGGCCATAAAATGGATATATGAGTTGCTAATTGCATGCCGGAAACCCTAAATCCTCATGAATTTCCCCGTAATAAAAGTACCATGGTGCGTTTGTGATGAAGCACGTGGAATGCGACACGAGTAGCGGACCTCCCGATCGGGCATGCACAGTCGATAATTGGGTAAAATGCAGAACACAGTTTATGATACATCCTATTTCCTTATTGTTGTGATGTGGTGAGGCTACGTCTCAGTGGAAATAGGCCTCTAGCTCCACTCATTCCGCCCCTCAGATAATATATGAGTGAATTCGAAGCAGCATTGGCGTGATGACAGCAGAAAACCGGAGGACCCGAAGACAAAGCTGACGCAGCACCACAAATCACACTGGTGTGCCCCAGAAGCGAAACCGGCCCTTCGAAGTGAGAAGCCAGTGACTAACTGCCTGAGTTACGGCACGGCTACATCTGTACCTTCGCTGTAGGCTACGGCTCGTCTTGATCTACAGAAGCATGCGACCTAAACTTTCTCTACATCCTAGTTTTATGAGAGTGAATTTTTTCTACAGCAGAGTTTTTCAATCATTTTGATCTAGCGCCAAAGCAGCAAACAGAATAAGCCATAAAAAAATAAAATAGTTCTACGTGTTTGGCATGAAAGGAAAATATTATGCATAAAAGAAGAAAATGTTATGATGACATTAAATTGGCAGATTGGAATAAATATATAAATAATTTCGTAGTAGAGTAATAGTAGAGACAAAATTAAAAAAAAAACTAACGTAAAGTAATGGGATTTAGTATTATTACAAAACAAATAATAAACACATTGAAAGGGACAGAATACAAAGTTTTTTGTATAAGAAAATACATCTACACCGAATTGGAACGAGAAACAAAATAAAGTTCATAAAAAGGAAGATTACGATTAATTGATTGCCAGGATTATTTCTTGACGGGAATAGAATCAGTAACAGAAGGAGAAAGCAGTCAAGAACGCTATCTACAAAAATTCCACATGCGTGATGTTACCACTAAGGTTCGATCTCATTGCCACCTGTCGGAAGTTGCAGGTGTAAAGGTCTTAAGTCTTGTATTGTTCACTTAGCGAACACAAACTTTAATTAACTTGTCTTGTTTTTTATCCATAATGAAATACCTATTTATTTCACCATCAATATCGTTTATAAATAGCATAATTAATTATACTTATCGAGAAGTTTGAATGCGATGATAATGATGATGACGATAATGTCCCACTTATGCAATTTCAGAATATAAATTTAAAGAAAAAACATCTTAACAAAGCCCAACCCCTTCAGGTTTCACTTTTGCGTAACATATTAGGGGAAGAAACAAAGTTATATTTTTACAACCGGACTAAATGGCGAGTTCAACATCACGTCCCTTACAATGTGTCCCGTACTTGTTAATACAGAGAGAGCAGGAACAAAAGTTTTACTTATCTCTCTCCCCCCCTCTTCAGAGTGTCAGAGTAAAAACTGTATCAGGCCAACTAGAAGTGGCTGGGAGATTTGAGGGCGGTCGCAAATTCGTTAGCGAGATGGCCCAAGGCAAGGTGAAATCTTGTTAGTCTGCTGTTCTTCGCCTGTCCTGACGCTGGTGTACTCAAAGGAACCTGCTATCCGCAAATGCTAACTGTTGTTCATCTATACGTCCACATGAAAACATCCTCCTCCGATAATATTAAAATAATTACTGTCAGAATAATTTTGTTAACCCTCATCATGCTACGATCTTCAACAAACTAAACTGTGTCTATGTTTTCCCCTTCAAGCTGCAAATTGTTGACTTGAGGTAGTATCAGATTGCAAGGTACCTTTATTTTCATTCTTAAAACCACATACTAAGGACGACACAATAACCACCAATGAATAAAGAATCAAATTACCAATAGCTATCTAAATAAACTGGCTTTCATGAAGCTTTGTATGAATGATACGACAGTGGGTGTAATTTGAATACTGTATTTTAAATATCTTTGTTTAACGGTAGTATGTCCGTACAGACTTCCGGAGATACAAAAACTCCAAATAGCACATGTACGAGTTAGCGGTTGTTTCATATTTTGCATGTCCCGGATTTGATTCTCGACACGCAGGCCGGTAATTCTGATCGAGATTTTTCATAGTCTTTTCTCATTATCTCCAGATACATGTTGAAAACTAATCACAATAGTTTTTCCCGCATCCTTTCCAATCCATTACTGACAACCACTCTTCCAGTTCACAAAACAGCCAATGAAACATTTCGTCTTTTGAAAATATGGTATACGTTCGTAGGTAAGGTGATTTATAAAAATAATATTAACATTACAGTAGGTGGAATAAATTAGTTATTTATTTATATTTGTTTATCTTTAAAAATGATTATAATGCAAATAAATAGCAATTTCTCGCATCATGCAACTATAACCGTTCCGCTCTGGGTAAAATAAACTTACATATATTAAAATACTCAACTCACATGCAGCTAGAAGGCAATTACGAATTACAACAAGAAGGGACGACAGCTTCCCACATGCAGTCCCTACTCAGAGAAAAAAAAAGAGAAACCGCTTGTGAAAACCAGACTTCGGAAGTCAAGTGACCGGCCACATAGACATTCAATACTTGACTGTGATGCTACAAGCAGTTGAAATCATCCGCGGAACAAACAGGCAGAGAACCAAGGGAACATTTCAGTGCAGTCCATCGTATAACGCTTCTCGTGTTATCGTAACGCTGTTAAGCCGCTATCTGTAACGCGTGCAGTTTCTATAGACAAGTAAAACTCAGACATTTATTGAACGGAAAGTTCGGCTGCTAATTAACTAAAATAATATTCCTACAGTAAAAATTCTCCCACAGCGAGTGAATTTTCTTGAGGACGTCATCGCAACGACTTGAAGAAATGAAAATTCTACAGGTGAGTCTAAAAGCCATAAGCAGAGAAATGGGATGGTTTTTCTTTTACTAAATGATACTGGAACATGACAAAGCATAGTATAAGATTTGTTTTAACTCTATTAAATCTGTGCACTCAGTTCACTTCTTACAATTTCATTTTACTTCTAAAATTGTCTAAATATTTCAGAGACGTCAGACTAGTTTGCATAATTTCAACGATCGTAGGGAATATTATAATTTAGCCCATGTATTCTTACGCATATCATTACTCTACAGCAATCAAAATTAGTTGTTATCTTTAATTAAATTCCGTTTATAAAACCATTTCTGAAAAACTTGTTTATCTTCTCACGAATTTAGGTTGAGACATTACGAAATAAATTCGTATAAATCATCATCAGCAACATAACTGCACAACGAAGGCAAAGGCTGTCAGGCCGTATTGATAAGGGACGTAAAATAGAGTGGACTAATTCTCTGAATTGCATGAAGGGTCCACTATCCAAATATTTTTGAAATTAGGAATAAAATCACTTAGTATAGAGCCAAATGACTGCACCGCGCAGTAATCCATAAGACCCCATCTACAACATTACGAATTATCTATCTCTGAAATACAACATTCTTCCACGTGTTTAACACATTGCCATAATTTATCAATTAGTGTGAGCTAATATTATCATCTAATCCACTTTTTATTACGGAGGGCACCATCAATACAAACATGAAGTCTATATTTCACTCCACATTAACTCAATTAAATTGGGATCATACTTAAAATAGGCCACAAGTTCTTCCTGTAACACCCCTCAAAATTCATTAATCACAATTAGCTCCACTGATTAGAGAGAGGGACTCAGTCTTCAAGCCAGTATCGCATCACTACAGTAAACTGATATGAGATGGCTGTTAAAAGAAACAAAAACAAAAACAAAAGACAAAGAAGCTGGTGCAGATCTGAATATAACCTGTCATTCCTGCCACAGAGACCTCGTTTGAAACCAGTTCGGAAAGTGAAACTGTCTCATTAACTTAAAAGTATGATGTCGAATTTAAAAGTCATTATGATACCTGTTTTATTTATGTTAATCAAAATTACCCGATTTTTTTTTATTACAGACACTCTCGCTTCTTCTGATTCTCACTGGATCAACCCTACTTACGAAAGTAGCATCGGCCAAGAAAGATGCCAGTGAAATTAAATTCGTACCGACTGTGCCGCCTGAAGACATCAAACCGTCTCCTCGTGTCGGTCGCCAGTCATATGCGCTGTATACTCCACCAAGCAACACAAAGTATCAATATCACTTCGTCCCAGTGACTGAATTAGCCAATGGAGAAGCAGTATCAGAACAGGATGGGCATGACGCTCATTACATAACCCAAGTACAAGAACATTATAAAAACCTTCCGCAGAAACAACAGCAACAAATTTTAGCTGCCTTTCGAGCATCCAAACAGCCAAAATCTCCCGTGTACCACGCAACGCCTCTGGAGCCATATGGCGCTTTGCTGAAGCACGCGTCAGGAGGCCAGTATGACCAGAAGACAGTTCTGGTGACGCCAAAACCAATTTCTGAACAGCTTCATGGTGACCAGTCTGGAGACGAACATTCATCTGGAGGTCACGCTTACTACACAAATAGCAATAACGCTGTGGGGACGCACACAGAGGCACTAATTCCGGAGTCGAAATATGTACCTCTTGTGCACAAGTCTATCCACCAGCAATACGACGACGAACACGAGGAGCCCAAAAACGTAAGCCAAACAAACAGTCAGACTTTGGGGGGGGGGGGGGGGGGGGAATTTTAGTCGGAAAGCCTGAAGGGAAGCGACCATTTGGGAGACATAGAAGTAGATGGGAGGATAATATTAAATAGGACGTGAAAGCACACACTGGATGAAAAGTTAAGTTAGGACCCAAGGGCAGGATCTTGAGAACAAGGTAATGAACCTTTGGGTTCAACGAGAGGCGGCTTATTTTTTGACTGGTTGAATAACTATCAGCTTGTTACAAGCAACTTTTCTACATTGAGTCAGTGTAGCAGAAAAGCCTATATTAGCAGATTCCCTGAGGTTATATAATAGCTTGTATAAAGTAATTATTTAGGTATATATTTTAGAATAGAAAATACTATTACGAACATAACATCGGATTTAATCCTATAAGATAAGAAACTCTTACGGCCCAATTATAGATTATCTTATCGAAACCAAACAAACAAGTCACTTAAAAGAGAAATCTCTTGAAAGGCATATAACAATAAAATCCGTCTGTTCTATAAAGAAAACGGTGATTACAGATTAACGTTTCTGTTTAGAATTGTTTCTGGCAGACCGACTTCTTTAAAAGTATTCAAAGTTCTCTGTACTTTCTCTTGGAGTTGGATACAAACCAAACTGTGGTGTTTATTGTTGTTCATTACGTTCCTAAACACTTGTGATTTCATTCCTAAAGAAAAATGTTAACAGTGAAACACGAACTTCTCTAGAACTCGTTTTAATACTGAGTATTCATTTACTCTCTATGTTCTGGTTTTAGAACAAGCCAGACCAGTCTACATATTCTTTAATTGTCCCATTAAGTAAAGAAGTAATTAACAGAAACGTGGATTTCACAACGCTGTTATCAGTCCTCACGTGTTTTTTCTATTGATTAATTAACTGCATCTCAGATTATTATTTTTAAACATAGTTATTCCTAATATTCACTATAAAGACATTAAAGTAATTCAAGTATTCGATTCTTTACAGAATATAATTGTAACGAAAACCTACTTAGAATCCGCTATTTGAATCTTACAACATGAAATTGGAATTTGAATCTAGCCTCACTGATTACGCCCCCTACCTGTTCAAGTAACAAATGTACAAGTCTCAACATTTGTATTTAAACATAATTTTATCCGAATATTGTAATCAAACAAGAGTATAAATAAGGTAAAAATCTTTATATTTCTTAAACCAGGTCAAAAGTAAAAATATCATAAAAATCTGAATTTCAAACCTACAATAAATGTAACTAATTAAGTCTACGGCAAAAGTTCTTGAGAAGCTGATAGTTACTTGGCTGGCAAAGACCATGTTCTTAGGTCGATTACGACAACGGACACACAGATAAAGGATCGCTTGTCACTCATTCTGACTAACTTATACTAATAAATCTTAAGCAGTACTTATAACACATTATGCTAAAAATTAAAATCATTATTTTTCTTTACTTAATTAAAGAATATAATACATTTAATGTAGTGACTGTAGAAGATTTGACAAACCAAAATGTCTACTACTTGTTTCAGTATGCTGCAAAGTACCAGTTTGGGTATCAGGTTCGAGACCCGAAACATGGCACATTTTTCGGTCACGCGGAAGCTCGTGATGGACATCATACTAAAGGTCACTATCACGTGTTGCTACCTGACGGGAGACTGCAAAACGTGCAATACTGGGCAGATCTGAGTGGCTACCATGCACAAGTCTCCTACAATACAGTAGCGAAACATGCAGCAGTCCAGTATCACTAATCGAATCTTCACACGGTTTCTAAAATTCTGTCCAGATTTGACCTTCTCACAGAGCTGAAGAAGATGTCGCTATTGAGTTGTAACGCAGTGCGAACTTGTGGGTGGATACTAACGTTTTGTAGAGCATATTACCTCCATCTGCAGCCTCGAATGTAGAGACTGTTTTTCAGAAACGTCGTTATCAACATAAAAAGTCCACAAGGCGTTACAATCCAAAAGACCAATATCGACGTCTCTCAGTACCTCATTACCAGCAGACACGTGTCACAAAGATGACAATTCTGATTATAATCTTACGGCGTTACAACCAAGAAGACTAACATTGACATCTTCATCGCAGCGAGAACCACAAATATAATTTCATAAATCGTTATCATTTAGTATTAATTACAGCAGATAATTCTATTGGGATATGTGCAATACTGAGTCGATCTCAAGACAGTAATTTATCTACAAATGCAATTATATGAGTTAAACTTAGTCCCAACTGCATAATCAGATATATTTGTTATTTTGTTAAAATATATTCTAGCATTATGTAAGGTCTATTCAGTGTATCCATAGTCATTAAATGTGCAATATTGTTATATTTTATATAATTTTGTATTATTCTATGATATTGTTAATAAATGAAAGTTGTTGAAAAATGCTTCATAAACAAGAAACGTTTCTTCTTAACCTAAGTTTATATGAACCACAATTCTCTCGATAATTAGAATTTACAAAATTCGAATATTCATGCTGTTTTATACGATACCACATTATTCTTTCCTTACATCGGTCATCACTACACTTTCTGGGAATTAATAAATACTTTTTTTTGGAAATCATGATGCGTAAGGCGGGGTCTATAAATTGATAAATAGATCCTGATTGTTAACACCCTCCCATCTAGGTCCAGATATCCTTCATGAATTTCTCATCTTAACATACATACTCCTTGGTTTGAACACCAAAATAATATTTTGTAAAAAGCAAAAGTTACGAAGCTATTCAATGTGTAATATCTTAAATTTTCTGTCTTTCCTGTAATAAATATTGTCTTCAGTAGTTTATAATTAATTTGAATAAGTAACGTATGTCTTGATGGTGGTTGAAATACGTATAATTTTACTTCACTTCCTTTCATAATTTATTACGAAATCAGCATAGACGGTGTAATTAGGAGAACGTAAAAAACATTAAACCATGAATAATGGGTATTACTTTAAAATCTGACACTTTCATATCATCTACATCACGTTTCGGAAGATAGATACGCTGTCAAATACACGAAAATGAGGGCAATCACACACAATGCCTCGTGCCACTGCAGTCTTTCAAGTTCATACTTAGACTACATGAAATAAGTCTCGAAGCACGTGTCGTTGCTAATTCTCGTGGGTTGCAGCTCCTGCTCGGTTCTTGTATTTATCAGGTATAGACCATTCTCCTGGAAGAATTCTATACGAGATGGACATACCATCACGGACTGACCAAACGAAAGACAACCTAAGATTTAATAAATATGGATACTTATCTCAAAGTGAACAACTTTGGAATTGTGTACTGATCAAATATCACAGAACTGAGCTTTTACGATTAGCAAAATTTTTCGGCGTTTAATAATGAAAACAGAAAGAAGGCAGCGGCGTAGAACAAGGCACGTACAAAAAGTGTATAATTTCTATTGTCAACATTTTCTGAGTCTGGATACAGATGCCATCTATGGACAAATAAAGAACTACTTTCGATGCGCAGTTAAATTCTTCTGCTTTCTACACAAAAAAGACACTTCATCAAAACTACATTAATCTTCAGTCCTGAGGATGGAGTATCCGAAACGTCTTCTTGATTCAACACAAACAATACAGGTCTTGTATTGTAGTAAAAATAAGGAAAATGTAGGATTTGAAGGTCTCACGGCGGCCAATATGAACACGGCTGTCTCTTGGGTTGTGAAGCAGAGACGTCTGATAGATCTTTATCAGAATTCCAGAGATATTTGCTGCCTCCATTATCGCCCTGATAATGGAAGCAATAAGTACCTGTGAAACATTGGTAAGAAAGTATAAAACTGAAGGTAATTTTAGTTGTATAAGGTTTTGTAGAGAACATTAATTCTGTTATAACTTTCAGATTAAAGAATATTTAAGCAGATCTTCCTAGTAGAGTAGTTTCAAGCAGTTTGCAAGGCACCGACACCTCTCTCTTTCGGTGTAGAAGGTTTTTCTCTACGAACTCTACGGGCGGTAAATTAGTGACTTTTTACTCGGTGGAGCTGAACGGAAAATACAGTTCTCGACATGCTAAGTCGGGATGTAATCTGGTGACTCAGACAACTTACAGCTCAAAGATGGCTCATTAAACGTCTTAACAAACTAATCTTTGATGATTTACTAGCAATATAAAGAGTCTCAACATCTTTCTTATAGTTAAATCGCGACGGATATGGAAGGTATAGATCACGTCTCACTCCTATCATCTCACCATTTCGTTCCAACAAATCTGTATTAAAAAATAACAAGATGAGCTAAGCTTGGCGTTGAAGAAATGTAAATTGATATTGGCAGATTATTTAATCCTTTCACACTTTTCCGTACCTTGTACCTGCACGAAAAGGGGCAAATTGTGAAGGGGGATGCCAAACTCACGTGAAATACAAAATAATAGTGCAACACGCTACTCCATTTATAAATGCAGACAGTGAATTTAATACATGAGTTGGTGTTATCGGAAGAACTCTGACTGAATGTGTGTGAGAATACGAAGAATATCTGGACCTAAGAGAGATAAATTGAAAGAAGACTACAGAAAACTGGATAATGATGAGATTCTCAAGATTTAAGTATTATTACGATGATTAAATCAAGATGTACGAGATAAAGAGGACATTAGTACTCATAAAGAAAATTAAAATTCATACCGGTACAACATTCTAGTAGGGAAACTTGAAGGAAAGATACCATTTGTAAGATATTTGCATAGATGGGATGATAATATTAAAATGAATCTTAGGGAAGTAAGGTGTGACGGGGTGGACTTATTTCAACTGGTTCAGGGTAGTGTCCAGTGTTGGTCTTGTGAATTTGATAATAAACTTTTAAATTCTATAAAGAGCAATGAGTTTTCTGACAAGGTAGGAACTACAGGCTTCTCAACGACTCCGTTCCATGGATTTAATTACTTGTTAGTTCCCGTGGTCAACACAGACGAATGAGATGGACGCTCCATGTAATACGCATCGGAAAGGTTCACATTCAATGCATACATAACGTTAGACGGAACACCGTAAGAGACGAGGCTATTTGGGAGACGTAAAAGTAAATCTTAAATAAATGCAGTGTTTGCCGTAAAGAAGATTTAATTGTTATAGGATTGTATAGAGAGATCGCTTATTTTCAAGACGGAAATTAATCTTTGCTTCCATAAAAGAAGACATCTTGATTAACTGAGCGAATATCGGCTTCGTAATGTTAGTCTGGTAGTTAGAGGACGTGTATATCCTCTGGTATAACCTTTCGGTATTCAGTTAAAATTTTCCAATAAATGTATCGCCTAGAAAATTCTAACAAACTTAAGAGGGATGTGCCGTGCGTTTATACAGAACGTCGGTGTTTGTCGGCTTTAAGGCGGACAATACAGAATGAAGTCGTACCTCTGCAGGAGGAAGCTAAAAAGGTTTATTCGCACTGGGCCAGTGAAATGAAAGCGAAAGTTTAACAATGTCAGTGATTACATGAAAAAGGATTCTACGCAACGGATATCCCAGAAAGTTACGTAATAATTAAATTGTTACTCTTTAAATACTTGGCCTTTTCTAAATTAATTTCTTCATTTTTTCTCCTCATTTATTATTCACTTTTGTTTTATTTTCACCCGTTCCTACACGTGTGACTCATTTCTCTTCACGTTGGCCGTCCTGAGAAGGCAAGCGACTTTATTACTGCATGTAGGAAGCATTTGCGACTCACTTCTCTGTTAAAATGGTCGTTTTCAAAAAGAACAAAGTGTTTATTGTGGTTATATAACAATCTTGAGAACCTGGTTCGGTAACGCACTCTACAAAAGACCGCAACAAAGGATGTTTCTGTCCTTAATACAGCAGTAATCATAACCTTTAATTGAGAAAAAAATGTGGCGATTTCCTTGAAGGTAAGACAACTGTAAAACAGAGAGCGTGTGACAAGAACAGCGAAGTTTGAATAACTTCCTCTATTTCCTAGTTGGTTATTATGAAACGTCAAAATTTACTACTGTCAGTGGTCGCTTTCCTGTACTGTCGCTATAAATTTCGCCGTACAGTTCATCATGTACGTAACATGCAGAAAGTTTTGTGGTTTTTGAAAGATTACACAATGCTTCGAAGCAAAATACAGGTTGCATGTAGTCTAAAAAAAAACAATTGATTTTACTTATGACTCCTGTGCATTTCCTCTGAAATGTAAACTTTTTATTATGAAGTGCCAAAATTATTGAAATTACGAAAATTGAATTAGTAAGTGGGGGACACAGGTTAAGTGTGTTGGCAGCAGTGATCTTAGGAGAATATTTGGACACGCGAATGAGAAAGTAACAGGATAATGAAACATAATGTACAATGAGGAGCTTCATAATCTGTAATCTTCACAAGATACTGTAAGCGTGAATTAATAGCGGAGAATGAGATGTATGCAAACAGGGGCGAGGTTAATAATCCATAAAAAATTTTAATAAGAAAAGGAATTACATAAAATGTCACTGAAATATTTCAGGATTTCTTGAATGACAGTAAGAAACTTTACAGCAACGCTGACATGGCCAATACCTTTATTAGCTTCTTAGAAAAGTGTTAGGCGTGAAGCCAAAAGGTCTTTCGTAAGTTTTCTCTGAAAGAGATTGGAAATAAGGCTACAAAAACAAGCTGCACGAACACAGATACATTGAGAATCCCAGAAGATTGTCAAAACTATTCGGAGCAGATAAGTTCGTGATGATAGTCAGAACAGAACTTATTGCGTTGTTCGTAATTTCACAACAAAAGACTCACAGTAGGTTGAACATAACTGACATTTAGACTTAAGTTCTGCTCTCAGGAGGCTGTGATTGATGAACAGTTTTGCACGATTTTGAAATTCGCTGCCGAAATTGCTTAACAATTGACCCAAGACGGTGGGTGGCGTGACACGGACACAAGAAAAGCAAAGATAACCCAACTGGATGAAGGTTACGAAGAGAACAGAAAAGTGACTAATGATATTTCGATTTATAATGCATAAATACGAACTTAAAAGAAGGAAACGATAATTATTAAGAAAACTGTTGAATCACTAAGAAAGAAGACAACTGAAGAGAAACGAAGTTAGAGGAAAATGTTAAAGAGGACAGCAACAAGAACGTGGATCTTGGAGAAATAATGCAGTAAGGTGTGGACAGGAATCATCTGGCCCAGGACAGAGACCGATAACGGGCTCTTGTGAGCACGGTAACGAACTTTTAAAGTCTATAAAAGTCTGGGAATTTCTTGATTAACTAAGCGTAATATCTATCAGTTTTTCAAAATGTCTCTGCTAGAAGGGCTAGTTTAGTTATCACTTAATAACTCAATTTAACTTAGCCCAACCCCACCGAACATAATTCAACGTAAACCAAGCTAAACTGAGAAAGAATACATACAGATTATTGAAATTCAACGATCCTCATTAGAGTGGATGAAAATGAGAAAATAAATTTTATTTTTCGAGTCGTAAGTCAGAATTAAAAGAGAGAGACAACGAAGTGCTTACCTCTCTGCAGGAAGACTCATGATTCCCTGCTGTTGCCATTACACCTGGAACTCGATGTCGTAATCTGAAAGAAAGTGACGCACATTACACTAGGCCAGTCTTTGTTACGAACTGCAACTGAAACTGCGAACCAGGGAAACCAGAGCAAAAGATTAATCCACTCATTACAGAATGCAAATGAGAACTACCTGAATCTACAAACTGTACGCTACACTTGTGTGTGAAAGCGACCAAATTCCTTCATTTGGACCGTGATTCCTTTCACTTACGTATTTGCTCTATAGACCAGAATAAATTATACTTTACTGACGGAAACTGGTTTAGATATTTTTTTTAAAACTCGCATTACATCATCGGAACATGAACAAATAAATTCTAGATTTATCCTGGCATAGTAACTAATTTACAGCCTTAATTTATCAAAATGCGTGTCATATTTCTTCAAAACAAAATGGATATTACAATTTATGCAGTAACGTCGTGGATTCCCTGAAAACCTTCAACGCCGTGAGAACTTCTGATCTCAGATGATTTTGCACAGAATCAATACCGTCTGAAGTACAATCCTTGCCACCACGGTATGGAGATGTAGAAGACGACCTCAGCTTCGTTCGAATGCGTTAAAGAAGCAGCTGCTATCAGTCGAGAAAGGTAGGCACGTAGCCAGTAACTCAGTACATGATGTAATTGTTCGGGAGCGCCTGGGCACGACAATCACGCGACAGAGATTTTTATTCAGTCTGGATTTTATTTTAGGAGTGTAACTTTTCCACACTGGAAGCTAAGCCAGGGCATTGTTCATCAAATTGTGGTGCATATTGATAATAAGAACGTTGGCATGGAGTAGGGGAGGCCTCGAACTATGCATCCTACGTTTGACATCTCCGCTAGTTTGTTGTTGTTGTTGTTGTTGTTGTTGTTGAATTTAGTCCAAGTTAATGGAATATCCTTACTGATGTTTTTCATGGTGCTACCCAGTCTCTCTAGGCGGAGACAAGCCGCAAAGAAACAACGGAGATTCCTTCAAAATCATTTAATACCGAAAATGAAGAAACACATCTTATTAAAAGATGTATAAGAACAATGTCTCAAAACCTATATGCTAGGAATCGTACGAATAGCTTAAATATAGTGCGCTAGCAGGTACGAGATCGTATGAAGTGAATTATTTTTTCTTATATTCTCAAGTCATTTTAATATTATCCTCCAATGTATGATTAGGATTTTGCAATTCGTCTTTAGCTCTTCAACATCTTGTATGAATATCTCACCCTATGCATGCTACACATTTCACCCATCTCAACTTAGTTTATTATATTCCGGGATACTCACCAGCCAGCCTTGGACACATATGAACACTATTGTACCCACTGACCTCGTTTGAACGAAATCTGTTATTAAAATGTGGGTTTGATGTATAACGATGCTTTGTAAGAGCTGGCTCTTACTTGAACTTCTGTTCTTCGTATTGAGAAACGCATTCATGCTCACGAAGGCTTAGGGATTCTACTGATTTGCATCCACTTTACGTGAAGAGCCGACTGCTAGATTTATCCATTCTTTTCCACACGCGTGACCGATCAAATTACACCATAAAATTACACTGTGATGAATCGAACTACAAACAAGCTGTATGAAAATCTCTGAGCACATGCCGCTCTTGTTTACAAATAGTTTTAATAACCACTCACACATAAATCTCTCAACATCGCTGTTGAGTGCTAACCAGTTAGGCCTCTTATTCCGGAGGTCCTGCGTTCAAATTTCGGCTCAGGGACCGGCTATCCTAATTGAGGTTCTTCCTCGATTTCCTTAGTTTGTCCAGACAAATGTCGGGATAGCACCTTAAATTAGGCTACAACCACTTCCTTTCATACGATCTCCTATTCGTGAAGAACTCTATAATCCGAAGCCATATAGCGTAAGCTAATGAACCTGTATTATCTTACGGGTGCATTAGGGTTTTATATATCTCCGACTAGCCACTTCTATTAGAGTGCTCTTTTTATGTATGACGTCTAGAGAAGGTACAAGTATTTCAGAATTTTTATATGTGTTACACAATTATTGTCACACAGAAGATAAATTAATTATTTTTTTGTTAAACTTAACAGCAGAGTTCTATAGGATCCAAATAGTATATCCTGTTACAGTCATTCCTATAGTTCCAAAGTTTAGCGACGTAATTTAAATATTCGTATTGTGCTGCCAAACATACAATCGTGTGAATCATCGCAGACATTCTGATTCTATTTTCGCGTTAAACTAGTGACGACAATCATTTAACAGATGTAAGTGACGAAGAGAGTGAAATATTAGCTCCTGATAAACAAGGAACTATGGTCTCAGTCACATCTTCACCACGACGCAATTAATCTAAACGAAGTTCCTGAATGAATGTATTTCTGCAACAAAACATTTCCGCTAACGAAGACTACAATTAACCCAGTGGTGTAAGCGAAACTGTATGTGCAGTCTACAGCATTGTAACAAATTATTAAGCCGCTCTCAGCCTACCTCCCCCCCCCCCCCCAATCTCTTTCAACCTCTTCTCTTTGTTATGCGTCATGCATTTCTTTTTCCTTCTTAAACAATAGCAGAAAATCTTCTATGCTTCTCTTCCGAAATGAGTGTAGATGGAAAAACGTGGTTAAGGCATATAAGTATAAAACGAAAAAGAAACTCTCGTTTTTAAGTCAGATCACATTTTACCTCCGCGACAGAACAGAGAATCTCTAACATGGGATACACAAAGGTAGGTCTAAGTGTAATACTAGACTTAACAAAAGGTTTTGATTTGCTTGTTTCAACGTATTTTAATTGAAATAATAACCAGTTTGTTGGTTCACATTCTTTGTTTGCTAACACAAGCTATTGATGTTCAACTGCGTACACTTTTACATACCAGTTTCAAGTAACACTCGTTTTTATTGTAATGGTGACAACTAGGCATAATATACGTACATGAAATCGTACTGTACCGATCAATCATTCAAATATCTCTGTCTTAACGAAGTTTTATGGCTAAAACTTCATTTTGCCATCACTCTGGTAAAATAATCTGTCATTGTCATCTCCGTCATTCGGAGCCTTAGACCGTGCCTGGTCAAAATATAGTTCCAGGATTGGATTCTAAGTATTTTTAAAATAAGCGTCTATGATAAAATATATAAAATTACCTAATCATAAATATGCAATCATCACTTGTCAAAATTGGTATCTGTGTGGAATCCGTACATCCATAAACGTAATAGGTCTTCTTGGAAATGTTAGCAACTAAACTTTGCAAAAATCTGCGTCTTAGATTCGCCACGTTTTTTGTCGTGTCGTCTGTCTGCATGTAATCCGTCGAAAATGACCGAACGAATTTTTATGGAATTTAATACTGAAAATTTTATAAAATCAGACAGCAATAATGCTTACTTTACATGAAGACCTAATACGTTTCTGCACGCAGTAGTGACTGAAGGGGTCATCACCAGCAATATGCGCACAAGTGGGGAATCCTGCGTGACAACGTCATTAAATAGCCAAGCACCATGATCAAGGAAAGGCCGCTGATCGCAGACAGCTCTGACGTCGCACCAGAATCATTATGCTACGCGTATATTTACTAACTCCTTCTTTGTCCATATGTATAAGGAATAATTAGTATATCTGTAATTTGCATACACATACTTTAACACTATTTTAGAATATGCATACATAATTCGGTTACCCTAAAATATGTGTTAATTCATATTTTGCACAGGTATTTTATACATGTTTATTAAGAATCCATTATCCTTCGAAGTTCAAACAAGGAAGGACGTGTTTCACAGAGACTGTGGAATCACTTGTACTTTCACCGAGCTGTTGTCAAATTCCCACGTCTAGGAGTTGTAATTTGAATTAAATAGTACTTACTCGCGTAACTACGAAAAGTGAATTAAAGTTTCTCTTCAAACTCTACGCTATTGTTAAATGTCTGATAAACTTGTTGTCCAGACAATGATGTACGTTCTTCTGGGATATTCGAAGAAGAAGAAGAAGAAGAATGACTGTCCCACGGTTCTGTGCCGAGGAGAACGTCGTATCATCTGATGGAAACAGACCTAGTTTCATCATTAAGTCTTCTGCAAAATTCGAATTTAATGTGAAACAATAAGTTGTACAAAGTACTTAATGACACATAAATTTGTTCAAATACTTAAATCTAGTGTAGAAAGACAACAGGAATTATGCGTACATATACCACACATACAGCACGACACTTTTTCTGTCGCTCCAAAGGAAGAACACGGTCTGAGGATATGTAAATGTGGCATAACGTGGCGTAGTCTATACATGTTTTCAAAATGCTGTATTAAAAATTTGCATTCGCCTTGCTGCTCGTTTATTGTCGAAAAAATATCCTGTGAAAGTAAACTAACACTTTGCACACTAGCTGTATTCTCTTCAATCTACGTATGAGAACGACAAAGCAGTCTGGACATTTCCTGCTTCCGTGTTACCAGAAGGTTCGACAAAGCAGTCTGCAGATTTCCTGCTTCCGTGTTACCAGAAGGTCAATTACCGTGTTCACAAAACCCCGCTACCTGTCGCTAAACGAAACTAGATTACGAGTTATGAAACTGAAGACTTGTGAGTTTACATGCATCAGTATTTCATTACCTCATTGTCCAATGAAAAGAATGTACAGAACTGTAAATAAGGAAGATAAAACAATGTCGTGTGTAGGTTCGTTCTGTTTACAAGAATCTTTCGGAGAAATCTTTCTCCATACGCTCAAGTTTAAGATCAAGACAAAGCTGAAACATCACATGCCTCCGTCACGCAACTCGGAATGGTGCAACAGAACATCAAATTCTAGCTGAAGTACATCCAGTGGATGTTTACGTTACGTCTTAGCAAACTGACTTCCGTGAGATAACAAAAACAAGTCCCTCTCGCGAGCAGGTTAGCTCAGCGGTAAAGCACTAACTTCTATTCGGAATGCATCAGACTGAAATATCATCTGGATTATTGTTTATCGGGACAAGGTTTCGTACATCTGCACAGTCTTAACAATCGAATAAAGAAGCCATGCTTTGAAGTAGAGGGATAACGAATTCATCTAGTTATAGTGAAGAATAGAAAAAAATGTCTTCCACTGGTGGGAATCGAACAGCGATATTCTAGTCCCAGGTGGCGACTGTACTGAGCTACGTATATGGCGAACCTGTTGGTGATACACCGATACAAATAAAATTATGAAGCAGCAGTGAACTTTTTATCCAATTCCCACGTGGCTGTCCTATTTTCTTTGTCTGTGTGTGTCAGGTTCTTGGCGCTATGTTTCTGATGGCCACTGTCCGAGGAGGCCACCTAGGTCAGTCCGGCGGGTATGGCGCTCCAGCGGTTTCGTCATACGGCGCCCCAGTCGGTGGTCCTGCATACTCATCGCCCAGCGGATACAGCGCAGGTTACAATGGCGGATCGTCACACACTGGACCAGGATACAGCTCGAGCGGACATGGGGGTTACGATGAACAGGTTGATACTGTACGCTTCTAATTGCAAGACACGTTCACTTTGACCGTGACAGATTTATTTCCAAGCTGTTCTGTTCCACACTTTAAGTTCGGCATTCATACAAACTCTGGCCACTTTGTAATAGTCTTCAGAATTAACTTTACACAGTCATCCTCAAATTCGGCGCTAAAATGTCTGCACACCAGTTGAGAAAGTGTCAATAAGTAACCCACTACATACACTTAAATATATGAGATAAAAGAGTCTGAGTTCATCGCTGAAGATCAATAATTTTACAGATATCGAAACATATTTTGGCGTCCAAGGTATTTGATGGTCGCTTATGTACATAATTCTGTATAAACTCTTTATTTTCTGATGCGGAATTCGTACCGGTTCTGATTAACAAGAAGCCTGAAATTTCTGCTCTTGTTTTTAGCCCAAATCGTATCAGTTCGGCTACGCGGTGAAAGATTACGCATCAGGTAATGACTACAACCGTCATGAAACCAGTGACGGAAACACGATCCAGGGGGAATACCGTGTCCAACTACCTGACGGACGCACACAAATTGTCACGTACATCGCCGACTGGAAGAATGGCTATCGCGCCGACGTCAGATACGAGGGTGAAGCGCACTACCCCACTGAGAGCTCGTATAATCCCTCCTCCAACTATGGAGCACCTTCACCTGGGTACGCGGAAGGATCCAGTTATGCATCACACAGGGAGTCGAGCGCGGGTTATGGGACACATTCCAACGATTATGAAGCCGGTCATACTTATGGCGGGGCTTCATCGCCATCCTATGGACCTCCGGGTTATGGTAAATAACATTCCTCTTTCTTCTTGCAACGCCCTCCACATTCATTAAAATTTCGTGAATTTGTCTGTACACACGAAACGGAAAATCCATGAAAAAATTTACAGACGAGATTTCTGATGGATTTTTGTGGACTCTTTTGCATATATATATATATATATATATGCAAGTGTGTAATGTCATAATTAATACATCTCATCACATCCTGAATTTCCTCTCGTATCATGTCGTTACAGACAAGTAATGGTTCATATACATATGTACAATTATGCTTGTATAATTTTTGTTTTATATATGTACTTTTATATTAAACGAGATGAAGAGTTTGTAAATAATGCTGCATACATGTCTGTCAAATCTGAACGTCTATATCATATTTAAAAACAAATATAAAATAAATATGAAACTTCTAAACCAAGAATCCTTCCACCGTCCACAGACATCTGTGTAGTATGAGTGTTTATGTGCGAATCTCATTAATATATATATATATATATATATATATATATATATGATATGCGACTACTATTAGGCATTTTTTTTAAAAAAAAATACGATAAAGGTAACAAACCATTAGAGACGACCGTAGGTTCGCAAAAGAATTAGAAGCACAGCATAAGAAAAGAAATACAGATTGCATCGATATTACATTTGCTGTGAAGCAATTCAACTATTAAATCGTGTGAAGTAACCATTTAACTGTAAATCGTGATTATTAATATTCAAATAAAAACACGAGGGGTGAGAAAGTGACTTTAAGTAGCAACGTGTGTTTAATAGCAACCGAAATAAAGATTCTTGATATAGTAATTTAATCGGGAAAAGTGACAGACCAGTCGTGTTTTCCAGCAACTCAGTTTGTATAACCACATTTTTGAAAGAAGGACGCGCCCCAGTTCACAGAGTTCGACATTCGCCTCTTCTGTGCCTGTTTGTCGGCACTCGCCCACAGAAACGTGAACACATTTAGAGGATGAATCGAACTAAGCGACCAGAAACTGGACAGACCGGTTCGTAAAACTGCATTCTTATTATTTGGCCTGGTCTTCGATAGACTCTTACGCAGGCGAAAGTACATCATTCAAGGATTTCGATTTCTGTCAACAACTGCGTAATACCCTTTTCGAATTCCGGAGGTCCGGACTTCGATACTCAAGTTCTGTTTTACAAATTCAAGACATTCATGGATCAATAACAATATCGATAAAGATAATTTGCTATAGAAGGCTTTAAGTATGCAAAAGTTAAAATTTTCCATTTTCTTAGGTAATTGATTAAATTCGTGCTATTTTAATGTTAAAGCACCATTATTATATTTTTGTTGTTAAAAACATGGAATGCTGAGGTTTTATGATGTCAAAGTTAAAGACTGTTTCTTTCGAAAACTATTTCCGCTAAAGTAGGCCAAAGCCAACATATCCACATTCGAAGGATCGTAAATTAGCAAAAAAATTAATATTTATTGCAGATTAGTTAATTCTTATATCTCAATCAAAGTGAAAATGAAAGTTAAAGGTGGATATGTTATTTGTGACATGCCGATCATTACCAGTTTGTCATTATACACTGATTTCACATGAAGAGACTATAATTGAGATGTAGGCCTAGTGTGCATGGGCGAAATGAGAAATGAATAAAAAGTTTTAGTTTATTAGCCTGAAGAGGAGAGACTACTCGAACGATCTTACAATCATAGATCTATACATTTAAACAAGAGACGCTTGCTTCATTGCCGAAACAATGCTTCATTTTCTCTCATTAAAAAAGAAAAACGTTCACGCCTATGTAACTGGAAACAGTGATCAATTTAATCCTACATTTTAAAGCACAGTGTATGGCTTTTAAAGTGTAACAAGAAAAGCATGTTATATGTGTAAGACGTGACCTATCATTAAGTTCTTTCTTTAACATATACACACTGCTTTAAAGATGAGAGTAAAGTTTCTTTACAAGCAATGATATGCTAAGATATCAGATAAGATGTGGATAAAGCGGAAAGCAGATTAAAAGATGTACTTCAGGTACGTTTTGTTTAAACATTATTAAACGATTCGGACAAGGTCACGCGTTATTTTTCCTTTCGATCGAAATCCAGATATTCCTCTTGCTCATGCAGTTATCACCGAATTAAATTGCGTTATTCAGAAAATTTCACCAGTTTTCACAGCCAATGAAATTCCAATCCGGTTCATGTTTGTGCATGCTATACATTCACGAAAAGTACATATGAACACTAAAGTTCTATATTATTTATAGATGTCTATAGTTTTTGTTCAGAGCTGCCAACATCTGTTCCTAAGCAAACAAAAATTCTTTTTATTTCCTTACGTTTGCTCTTATTTATCATCGCTCTAAACCTCGCATGCTATGAAAAGTGTCCCATGCCTTTGTGCCCCCCCCCCCTAAAAAAAAACAAGCAAACTGAATCATTCAATGCTCAATAGCGAGAAAAAAATACAGCGTACGGGGCCCAAATGTCTAATTTTCAGAAACGTGAGATATTTTTAAAGCTGACAATCAGCCATACAGCAAGAGGAACATGATCTTCACTATAGGCCTAATCATTAATTATTTTGTTCCCATAGCCGGAAATAGGCTTCTAATCTTGTTTTGTGGTTGATCACAACAAGAATTCTTCTGATTGATTACCAAATAAAATAAAATGTAAGTAACTAAACTGACTACATCCCGCTGTCCTCTGTCTTAAGTTGAAAGGCAAGTAGTATACTTCAATCACAATATCACGTCTCTGTAATGAACCCCTTTAGACCCAACAAGCAATGTGCCCGCTTGCTGAGTTCTGAGCTCGGGATAATGCTCTACAATTTACATACTGACCCATAGTAACGTATTCTTGTCCGCCGATCCCATCCAAAGTAAGTCAATAACCTCAACAACATAAGAAGTCTCCAAATTAGGAAGTTTCTCATCACGTAATTTTCTTCGTTATCCAATAACTTCCTCCTTTTAACATCTAATCTCGCCAGTACCATGTTCTTCAACATAATCGATGTTGTCTCAAAAGAAGTCTCACTGAAAACTTTACCTATCGAAACAAAACATGGGTTGGGATAAACACGTTTCTAGATGCACTACGGGCCTCACCACAAGATTATTAGCACTGCTGAGTGAATTAATTACACTGCAGTAGGACTGTGGCTACTAGACAGCAAGAGGATCTAACAAATTACAGTGTGTACAAGACTGGCAGAGGTTACTCACAGTCTCTTTGCAAGGTTTTACAGTGCGTGGATCTACTCTAACAAGCTGTTACCTTTATACTTTCTCCCTTCTGTGTAACGATCAGTGCTCAATAAAAGGCAGGTACAGGCCATCAAGATAGCGCGCAGAGAGGCCATGATTCCTGGAGAGGCTGGAGTGACTGCAAGGACGAAGCACCATCTGCCCAGCAGAGTCACACCCTGAACCACGGGTGTGCATACTAAATAATACGGTGCACCTGCGTATTTGACTAAAGTGAGGTATCTTCGTGTGTTATGTCACTATTGCAGAAACACCGTTATCGTCTTTTCTGGATTATGTGCTGAGATTTGAAGTTCTATAATGTCACCGATGCACCATTCTTCTCGGTGATTAAGATTTCCAACAGCGTTTCTTTGAAATGAATTATTCTAAAATACTAAATCTTGTTTTCACTTCCCATACTCCTATGTTTATTGAGACCTCAGATTTTGAAATCCTGAGGCAGAACGGTAAAACTAGGTTAACGACCACCTCCTCTCGAATCTCAGAGCGTAAGATGCGTCCCGCCCGACTGGAGCATGCCAAATCTTGTATTTATCCTTCGGCACTCCACACAGACGCCCATGAATCATTCAGCCCTCCCCCCCTCGAAGCGCATCTGTGTCTCTCTCCCTCTGCAGCCACACGATATTTTCTTATCTTTCCAAAATTGGAGCACATCCGGGTAGCGAACTTTCAAGACCTGAGTTCATTCTACACTTCTATTTATAGAAGACGCATACGAAAGATGTAACAATTTTAAATGTTGCAATGATGGCAGTTTGGACCACGAAAGATGGCCAACAAATTTGACATATAGTAACTATTTAATTATGATAATAATCATAACGATTATAATAATTATAATAATAACAATGTTATTTTTTCGCTTTTTTTTCATAGGTAAGGCGTCTGGCCTGTTTCGATACGTAACCGAGTGTGAAAGTGTAAATCCTTTAGATATTTCTTGGATACTCCTTGTACTGCACGGGAGGGGGTCATCCCATCACGCACATCACAAGGTCTCCAGTTACACAAAACAACATGACGCAAAAGCGGATGTAATCCCATTTCACAGCGGGATTCCATCTCGCGGTCTCGGTATTAGAGAGATCTAAAACATTACTTGGTCACAACTCTGCAATTATAATTTTATTTAAAAGGAGAGTCCTTCTTGAGAAGCTGAAAGCCAGTCAGATGGTTTATTTCATGTTTTCAAAATTTAATCCATTGAAGCACAAAGCCCATGTAAACATTATTCAAAAATTCAGTCCGTACTTCAAAGAAAACAAGGCGTCTCAATTACAAACAACTTGTTTATGCTTTTTAGAAGAATACTGGTGTTTTCCGATGTTGGTATTCTGGGCTGTAACGCCGTGTGGACTCATAGGTGCATACTGACGCTTCGGAGAATAGCCCTGAAGATGGATACATTATTTATTGTTGAGTCATAATAAAGTTAGTTCATGCAGCTTGTCGTATTCTTGGTCAGACTTGTCCATTTGTTAGAAACTGCATCTCTCGTTTCAGTCAAAAGCGTTCAATAAAAACTGTAAAAAGACGAAGAAACTGACTTGTATCTGCAGTAAATGTGTGCGTTACTGCCATACAGATTTTCACTTTTGCATTTAAATTTTCACGAAATGCGCTAACAACCTTTATCGTTGATACACACCGTCCTCATAAAATTTAAACTTTTTACATGCCCACTTACATAGGTTAGATTTTAATCATACACCATTGCAACATTTAAGAGGCAGAGAACTGTGTCTGAGGTTGCTCAAATAAATAATAAACTGACGCCATGTTATTGCTACCGAATAAACTGTGTAAAAACACGGGCTGCTGTATTCATAAAACTTACACAATTTGTTTTGTTCTTGTAGATGCTGTCATGATAAGGGTTGTGCCAGCATGTGGTTTGTAGTTCAGCCTACAATAAATCAGAACGACCACCAGAACTGCAGGTCACGTAACCATCAGCGCAATTGCAGAGGGCACATTAGGGATTTATGTATCTGAAATCGATAAATTGCTCACTGTTTTGCAAGAGGTCACGACGAAGCGCCTCTTAATAACACTTCATTATTGCTAACATCACGTTAGTTGCAATGTGCCAAGTTTGGTTGCATTCAGTCATCCAGTCGACGACGAAATTAATGTTTCTCTTAACGTAGTTTGCGGGCTAATATTGTCTACAAGGAAAATTCAGACTTAAGTTTCTAAGCTTTTGGAATTTCACGCTTAGATGCTTCCATGTCTCATAAAATATACAAGGAGAAACACTCCCTTCCAGCACTAATCGTGATCTGTATTAATTATCATGTAATAAATTCTGCATATCTGGTCACAGGCTTTAGAATACGCTGGCAAATGACTGTTGAGAACAGCAGACTTACAACATAAGTTTTCAAAAGACTCTGTCCTGAGCCAGCTTAATACATTTCACACCATTACAATCACTTAAGATAATTTTATTTATGAATATGACTGTCTTCTATGTTGTTGCGCCGTGTAGTCTGGTAGTGTACCAAACTACACGGCGCAACAACCCAGAAGACGGCCATCTTCAGACTCACGGCCGTGAGAATCTTAAAACCCAATTTTATTTATAGTGTAATTAAGTTTTATATCTTAAGTTATGTAAATATACAACCGCACAGTCACTAAGCATATGGAACAGCTGAGAGTTTTGTTGCTTATCTGCAACGACAGCATTATGACTACGGCTAAGAAGCCAGAACAGACTTCCACTAAGTCATGGAGGACAGAAGAATAATACAATTATCAATTTTCACAGCGCGTTTCACGAGTTTATCTGCAATGTTTCATCCATAATAGTATACGAATTAAAATCTTATGGACTGTTGCCATATTCTACGTTTAAGGTAGAAAAAACCTTTAAGAAATCTGACACTTTTACGTACATAACAAGTTTTCTGCTTTCAGAAAACCGATCTGTTTCAAATGGTAAATGCAGACCCACGTACAAAACAGCATTATTAACAGGATCTTGTTTTTATGATAAACAACAGTAGTTCAGCGAAATAGTGAGTCGTAGAATGTTACTACTTCTAAGTAAGGGCGGATCTTTGTTATTTAAAATCCATCATTATATCACCCTTCATGAAACAAAAAGTGATTCGCTGATTGTGTTCTGACTGAGTGAGATTCTGGAACACTTAAATCACAGACAAACATTCTGAAACAGATGCTCTTTTTAAATCACTCTGAAGCACTGCTCAGTTCAGCTACCTCAGTTTCCTGGGTTTTTTTAGGAAATTAAATTCCTTAATACGAATAAGTTAAGTTAAAATCCCAGAACTGGGAATGACAGTCTTAGGAGACCTATCACCAGTATGTCTTCCTACAGGGCTGAAGACGACAAAGAAATACTGAGATCATTCGTGATTCGTTGACTGACTGTGAACGCTGTAGGATTTTAGGTTTCCATGGCGATAGAAATATAAATTATAGACGGTGGTCTTCGTGGTTTTGAGGTATTGCGTCTTAGATTATTTCGGTTTTATGGCAAAGTTTCGGAGAAATATATCGCCTGCATCTTCACGATAATCAGAAACGTCGGTAACCACCTGCAATATATTACCTCATCAGAACCCAGAAAACCACGATCCACGAAACAGTGCTGTGTATCTTCAACTGTAATCTGGGTTAAAAGCAGAATCCACTCTGTTCGAGACCGGTGCATGCAACAATTTAGGCCTAAGTAAAACATTTTTTTTGTAACTTTCACTCCCTCAAAGCTATTATTATTTCACTGCTTTCCTCTTGCATACGAAGTTAAAAATATTTATTAAATTTAAACTTGTGCGAAACGCGAAAAGTAAAGATTCCTTGGCATTTCGACCAAAGCAGGATTTACTAAATGCATTATGAATTAAAATTCACACAAATATTTTGCAATGACTTGCTTCCTCAAAAAAGAGGGTTATCTACCCACTTCTACCGGAAGATGCTAGTTCACAAAAGTGGTTATTATCTGTATGGAGCTGATCACATCTGCGATAAAATAATCTATTCAAATGCGCCAGCGACTCATAATCTCATAAATGAGATGCAGTTACCAAACAAGAATATTTACCATCCAGTTTTAAGACATTAACTACAGACCAAAACTTCACATACTTCTTTCTTATCATGAGGCTGGATTATCCACGATTTCATGTAACAAACATGGATAACTAGAATCGCTCATTACAAGTAAACTACGATCGGTTAGGACAAATATTAAAGGGGAGAGATATTTATGATGCTCGTATTGGTGGAGCTAGAGAAGAAAAAATAACGTATGCATGAACCCCAGAAATAGCGATTATTATTAATTTTTCTTGAGGTTATCATAAGCAACATAATTTCTGACGCTAGTATTAAGAGGCGATTCGGCGTCTTAGGGTGCCTAAGGCGGTTGAATCCAACGATTAACTAGTTTCACTATTAAAGGCTGCTCTGAGACACAAAGGGTTTTCCCCTTCTAAGAAAAAAATGGCTGTTGTGTTTATTTCCAAGAAAGCTAAAGGTACAATTTGGCTGCACGCGACAGAGACAAGCGACCGAGGCAGGCGACAGAATTGCGAGACCGAGACTGGTCGCTTCCTGTCTGCTCTCTGTACAATCGTATGAAGTACAATTACGAGCGCGAGACAAAGCACAGGAGACCGCTCTCGGACCAGTAGTGTCTTGCGACGGGCTCAGGCAGCACGTGTGTTGTTGAGTAAAATAATGGCAGAAATTAAATTTACTGGTGACCAAGATGAGCAATTGGTAGAATTAGTAGCAGAAAACCGACCACTGACCACCGACAGAAAGATCCTTCTTCTATGTGCACGTATGTCTCAACAAAACAAAAAAAACAAACACTTTGCCGCATGTCTCGGTCGTCACCTCAAAAGTGTGTGGCGACAAGCTGCGATGTGTCCGTCTCCCGTCTCGGTCGCTTGTCTCTGTCGCGTGCAGCCAAATTGTACCTTAAGAGTTGTTTGTTGAAAACTTGTAGGCCTCCTTCAGTTTTATATAACGTTTCTACAGTTTATAAAAAATATTACTTATGATTAAATTATCTACTTATATCAAAGTTTCACTCTTAACAACACAGATTTATTAAGTCGAAATACGCCATGAAAAATTACTTAACATTGTTGTTTGCTTACAAGTGCATATCTACTTCATCAGATCATGAGCGGTTAGGTTTACCGGATGCAAAAGAATAAGTGTTTCCCCTTTTGACACCTAAAGACAATGGAATATGATAATAACAACTATCAACTTAAAACAAGTAACGTCCAAAGCAAGGGAACTTTAAGCTATTTGTTATCAATGCCATCTGCTAATGCTTTCGCTCTGTAAAGATGTGGCAATAGAGAGAGGAAACTTATTGGGGAAGATGCTCTGGTTTTATTCGTGACCTCTCACCTATTCGTTCAATATACCACACCTCACCTTTCGCTGAATTTTGCTACACTTGCTATGGATTCCATCCCCTCTACATTCCATCTAGCATCCAATGCTAAAGCCCTCCTTGAAAAATACTTTACCCTCTCTTCCTGTAGCGTCACTTAGAATGTCCTCTTCCATTCATTTTGTTTGTAAACGCATTTTACTAGAAGGCTATTCCTAAAATAAAACTTAGGAAATCAGCAATTCCTGACAAGTATAAAAGCTTTATAATTCTCTGCACAATTCATCAGACAGGCACACACATTCAAAGTGCAAACAACAAGGACTTGAGAAGGGATCATTCAAGTCAAACTAAGGTTTCCAGTAACAAACGTAACACTGTGGAAAAACCTTCTTCAACGATGGCTCATAGCAAGGTACACACGTAAATAAATGAGCCAGCGTAAAATTTGTTTTTTAGCTACTTGCTGTCATAAAATGCAAGCAAATAATAAAATTTTGAGTGGCAAAGAATTTCTTAAATAATTACAACAACAGTTCTCTATTCATTGTAACTGTAATTGTAAAATTGTAAAATTAAGGCTGTGAAGATCGTCCTGTGGTGAAGAAAGTGCAGTTTTGTTTCAAAACACGGCATTTGTGAAGAACTAACTTCCTTTCTCGAAAGCTTTCACTGTCCTCAAGAAGAAACAATGCAGAATTCTCGGTTCACTGGAATAATGCGCCTCCTGTCTGAATGTGTAACAACTACTGCATTTCATTAAATTTCTCACGAAAATACTTCACAATAACAGACTCTGTACTCACTAAAGTGGTTAATTTGAGTTGTTTTCTCTCTTTATTTCAGATAACATATGCTGTTTTTTTGGTGGCAGTTATTACTGCTGTTGACATGGTCTGTGCGGGACAACTTGGAGGACCAAGTTTCGGGGGTGGAGGATATAGTGGCAGGCCATCGTCCTCATATGGCGCACCGGGTTTCGGTGGTTACAGCGGAGGTGGTGGCAGTTTTGGGGGCGGCGCCGGAGGTTATGACGGAGGACAGGTGTGGTGTAAAACACAAACTTCCAATTTTATGTTACTAAGAGGGCCTAGTTAATCAATGCACAGCTTTCAGACAGCTACCAAACTAATTGCATGGATCAAAGTTGTTTTAGAAAAGTTCAAATTCCACTGCCCTTTAAAACCTTCCTCATGAGAAGGAATTTAGCTTGTACATGCAGTTCTATAATTTCCCACAAAACCTTGATTGACGCACAAGGAGTTAACATTGACGATGATAAGATAAGGTGCACAAATCTTCCGTTCAGTTCTGATCAATCGTCATAAAAACTCGTTCAAAGTAGAATGGATTAGGAGTAACGCTACAGACAATTTATCCTGGAGTACGGCTTAAGATATTCCATTCCCGGCTGAGTTACCAGCTATTCTGATCGGGGATTTCGTTGTTTTCATCAGTCTCTCCAGGGCAAATCCCAGAGTAATAATTTAAATCTTGTCACCGCCACGTTCTTTCAAATCCTTGCCTGTCTCATTCGAATTTATACGCCTCTACAATTTCGGCAGGTAAGGCAACTTTTATCAATAACTTTAACAAGTTTATAATGATAATTAAACTGTTTAGTGAACACATTAATAACTGCGAAGATTTCTGTCTTCTGGGTTCTTGCGCTGTGTAGTATGAATCGCCCTGATGACGGAGGCAGTATGACCTCAGAAACGCTGGTAAACATCGACCAGACTACACAGCGCAACAACCCAGAAGACAGAAATCGTCATACTCACCGCTGTGAAAATCTCAAATCTTACATTAATAACTGCCATTGTATAACATGTGACTACGTTTCTGCTTCGCACAGCCAACGCCATATAACTTTCAGTACGCGGTAAGAGACGCTGCTAGTGGCAACGACTATAAGCAACAGGAGAGCAGCGACGGACGAACTGTGCAGGGCGAATACCGCGTGCTGCTACCCGACGGTCGCAATCAGATAGTCAAGTACAGAGCTGATGACGCCACCGGCTTCAACGCCGACGTCCAGTACGAAGGTCAGGCATCGTTTCCATCGGGAGGCGGTGGCTTCGGAGGCGGCCACGGAGCTTTTGGTGGACGTGGTGGTGGTGGTGGTGGTTCAAATGCGTACCTTCCACCCGGGTACAAGAAATAGCCATGCCTTCGTAATCGATCACTGCTTAATGCAAACTACATTATAGGCCTATAAATAAGCTTCCAATACGACAAGGTAATTGAGTTGATTAACTTAACAAAGCGATACTTTGTAAAAACGGGTACAATGGTCAGATAAAGCTATGCCTTCTCTTATAGATGAAAATAATGTGATCTCTGGTAACTTAACTTTTACGTTTACGTTACATTGCGTGGCTGATATCGTTCATAAACCTTAACTTTAATTGTTTTATTTCTTAGCGTAGAAGTCAAATTATTAATAATGTGATATATCGTTTAATGAGCGTGTGTGTAATAGACAGAGTTGAAAGCATGTATGTTATAATAATATATACATATTATAAATCTTGTATTGCCTAATATGTGAAAATAAAAAAAAATATCATCAGCTACAAACCTAAAAACGTATTCACTTGTATTATTATGTTTTGAGACCGATGTTTGTACTCATACGTTCACAACGAAAAGCTTATATATTTCTGTCTCCACTCATATTTTTCCTTCCATATATAAATAATACGAACATGGCAGCCGTGTGAATTTCTGACATGAAAACGAAATTTGCGTCACTAATTAAAGTAAATGAAATGTGTTGTCGCATCTTTGTTAACTATAAAGCCATCACTGCTATTTCGTTTTATATAAATAGATAATCTTTGAGTTTGACATGAGATGATTTGTCTGAAGATATGTCATATACTTCACATTTTTATAAAACATTCTTTTAAATTATTAAACTTACAAACATTGACGTGGCACGAAAATTTGGACTTGTGTGATAAACGTGATGTAGTGGGAATTTGTAACAATGAAAGCGTGTACATAATTGGGTTACAAAATTGCACAGTATTTCGTGTTGGTCTTCTACGCAGATTGAAATATCCCAAGGAAAGCAAGCATCACAGTTCTTTTACTGTAATCTCCTGTTTGTAAACCTACTTCGCGATAGCCTATGAACACTATTATCACCATCTTCTATTGTTCCTAAACTTGTTTCTGGTCTAATGATCACCCATGTTTGGCTTTCGTTTTCGAGGTGCTGTTTCCGCCTAATTCTACATCTATATGAACCGATTTTTTTTTATTTAAATAGCTATCATTACCATCACTTGTCTTCATGTAACTCATGGCCACTTAAACCATGTCAAAACCTGTATCTGCTTGTTTGTAATCTTGTGCAATCAATTGTTTCCAATGCCACATTTTCAAACCCGGTCAGCAGAGAATAAACCATGCACATAACTTTCGCGTTTTCTTTATAATCTCACTGCAGAACTCCGGAAGTGAGGTCATATTCTGTATCATAATTAAAGTGAAGAAACAGAGTTTAACCTCAGTACATGATTATCGAAACTTCCTCTGCAAATCAAACAAAAGAGAAATTCAATCAGCATGAAAATAATTATAAGCAATTACCTATGAAAGCGTAAGATTCATGGGAAAGAGACTGAGAAATATTTAGTGAGTTACACTTCACATATGAGCAGAGACGTATGCAAGTTTCATCTCAGGTACCTATTGCCTATCTTAGACAGAGTTAGAATAGTTCAAAATATTTCAGTAACAATTCTCAGTATAAAATTTCATGAAAATACGTTCAGCAGTTTTCGAGTCGTTACATGCAACTAAACGGAAAGGTAAACATTGGGAAGATAAAGCACATTTTGAAACTTCTCGTTGCCAAAGCGCCCAGAGAGAGAACGTGCATCCGTTCTTAGAGCGATATTCGACCTTGGACCTGTCAAATACGGAGAATTCCAGAGGACCAAGGCTTTTTGTGGCTTTTTAAAAATTATGTAAAAAATATACTAATGAAACAGTGACGTGTCTTGGGGCAAGGTAAATTATATAATTTCTCATGGTTACAGTTCTGGCTTTGGAAAGTAAATTAAACATAGTTCTGAAATATGACACATATTTATAAACTTACAGCCAATTCTTTTTTAAGATTTCAAACGCAGACAATAAATTGCACACTTTGACGAAATATCTTTATTTTTGTTTTTAGATTTAAACACATCAAGCAAGCTCAATTAAAGCATGAACTACCTCTGTGCGTTGAGTTGAATATCTTCATTCACAGTGGCGGCTAGTGAGATACATCAATGTTGGGGCACTATTACAACTAAACTAATAATAACATTTCCAACTTCAGTGGAGTTTAATATCGTCAAATGCAAGTATCAAAGATTCCAGCGTCGATGTGACCGACGCTGATATTAAGAATTTTAAGTAATTTCAACTACTCGTATCTGCTGTTAGCATTTGTATCAGAATTCCTACCCTGGAACATTTATGAATATTAATATGGATCTTAATTAAATTTGAAGAGTACCAAAACACATATTTTTACTGGATAAAAATATGTAAAATGCGTAGCCCCTTCCCACTACCCGCGCCAAAAAACCAGCCTCTCAGCGAGGGCATTTCTTCGTTAGCGGGGTAGCATAACAACAAGGCTGAAACTGAAAGTGTATTCTGTGTCGCGTTTTGGGCACCGTAAACCTCGAATTAGAGACATTATGTGAATGGTTTATCAGGTCATCTATATACTATATAGACGCCAATGTCTAAGAGTGTATACTGTCTACATACGCGAACTATGAGAATATTTCAGTTTGCATTGTGTCGCCACAGAGTGACTGCTGCTTAAACTAAGAGAACTTTCATTTATTGCTGAAAACTGCTACCATTGGAAGTTATGCGAACTACTTCATAAAAACAGGCCAGTATGTAATGCATTTCTTAACCTAGATACAACAACAGGCGATTCAATAAACTGTGTTCGGAAACCAAAAGTGAATAAAGCCTGAAAGATTTTACAAGAGAAATCTCCCTGATGACGGAGTCAGTATAACCTCTGAAACGTTGGTAAACATCTACCAGACTATACAGCGCAACAACTCAGAAGACAGAAATCTTCATACTTATCGCCCCGATGATGGAGGCAGTATGACCTCCGAAACGTTGGTTAACATCGACTAGACTACACAGCGCAACAACTCAGAAGACAGAAATCTTCATACTTATCGCCCCGATGATGGAGGCAGTATGACCTCCGAAACGTTGGTTAACATCGACTAGACTACACAGCGCAACAACTCAGAAGACAGAAATCTTCATACTTATCGCCCCGATGATGGAGGCAGTATGACCTCCGAAACGTTGGTTAACATCGACTAGACTACACAGCGCAACAACTCAGAAGACAGAAATCTTCATACTTATCGCCCCGATGATGGAGGCAGTATGACCTCCGAAACGTTGGTTAACATCGACTAGACTACACAGCGCAACAACTCAGAAGACAGAAATCTTCATACTTATCGCCCCGATGATGGAGGCAGTATGACCTCCGAAACGTTGGTTAACATCGACTAGACTACACAGCGCAACAACTCAGAAGACAGAAATCTTCATACTTATCGCCCCGATGATGGAGGCAGTATGACCTCCGAAACGTTGGTTAACATCGACTAGACTACACAGCGCAACAACTCAGAAGACAGAAATCTTCATACTTATCGCCCCGATGATGGAGGCAGTATGACCTCCGAAACGTTGGTTAACATCGACTAGACTACACAGCGCAACAACTCAGAAGACAGAAATCTTCATACTTATCGCCCCGATGATGGAGGCAGTATGACCTCCGAAACGTTGGTTAACATCGACTAGACTACACAGCGCAACAACTCAGAAGACAGAAATCTTCATACTCTGATGATGGAGGCAGTAACCCAGAAGACAGAAATCTTCATACTCACCGCTGCGAAAACCTCAAATTATACATTCCTTATTATTTTAGATGTATTTTGGATAACACATTATAGCCACTGATGTAATGACACCGATCTCCATGTTAAATTACACAGACAGAGCTTTAACACACAACGGTCCAATGAGTTGCCCTGAGGACATGATAATTAAATTCTAAAGGGCCCTGACATGAAATACGCAATGTATACTTAAGTATGGTTCATCTTTTTGAGTTCTATTATATATCTAACAAAACTGCGGTTTCACAATCAGCTCAGAATTATTTGTATCACAATTCATATATTAGGAAGAATTAATCATAACCAACAACCGCATTTAAAAATTTCATTAATAATTTCATAATCACTTTCTACTGAACTAGATTTAGAAGATAACGAATCTGAAGTTAATTTTTACTTATAAAATGTTTCATAATTATAAACTTGGATACGTATAAGTTTTATTTATATTAATATTTAATTAAATTTGACTGTATGAATCTCGTAGTAATAGTGTTATATGCACAGGATGTGACTTGAATGGAAGATACAAGAAAAGAATAGAGGAACTGCAGAATCACGCGGCGAAAACCACGATGCCAGAACAAACGCTTCAGTCGTATTAACGCTGTTGCGTAAATTCTTGGGCGTGATCATGCAGAAAATAGCATTCTTCGCAAATTTACTGGGGAGAAAATACATCAAACTCATCCAAGAAGAAATATGTAACGTACTCCTATTTGCGTGAAAAGGAAAGTTTCTATGACAGTGCAGATCACATGCTCTGGAACGTAAGAGGAGAAACTGGTGAGAACCAACGGTAAGAGCATTTCAAAACTGAATACATCTAATTCTATAAACGTACTTCAGCACGGATATTTATACACACGTAATTAACAATAAGCTTATTTCATGTTCTTCTCAAGTTTTATGAGAGTGGCTGATTCATTACTGCAGTAATAATGTTGTACCTATCGGCATGACAACAAATCGTTCGTGTTTGTTTCATTGTTTGTTTGTGGACTTAGACGAGCGTAAGCTATTTGCGCTTATATATCGTCGAAGGAAAATAAAATCCGACAATGTCACAAAACCGGTATACTTCACCTGCGGGAAAATGTGCATAGAGCGTTGTAGTTTATTGAAAATAAAAGTCAAAATAACAATAGGATCATAAATATGAAAACGGGAAAATTCAAATCATATAATACAATACATCTTCGACAATCGGAAAGTCTTTATATGACTGCAGTATAAGCTTGTTTAAATTTATCACTGAACCCATGAGAAAAGTTTAACTCTTAGGTTCTGTAAGAACACTGTATCAACGAGAAAGTAATCAGAAATAGGTTATTGTTAAGCACTAATGACTCTGTATTTCGAAGAATTAAATAAATAGTCTTTCTGCTCTTGACTTATGGTAGAAAAGGGTAAGTTGGCCACGTAAAGCAATAATTAATATAATAATAAGCTGTAATTAATAAAATATACAATTATTATGCAACTTAATAATTACTTCAACTAATAATAATTCAATTCAAGGTAGAAAGTGAATACAATAAAACCATGTAAACGACGGTTTGCAACAAATTCTACGACGCGCTATCCCAATCTGCCATCATAGAGCAGAAGTTCTTACTTAGACACACTTTACCGAGTGAAAAAGGAAAATTGGAGGGCAGCTGGCACCAAGAGCAGAGGCCAACGCTCTTGGTGATAATATGCAGTTTAGGGCTGTGTCCCTCTGCTGCCAGCTACTACTACATCCTACCGTAAGAGCATCTGGCCCGTCTACTCTGCAATTTTTGTGTCGTCAATCACCTGTCCTACTGTGGAAGACCTGCATCCGCCTACACAGCCAGATGATCAGCGCATGGATCAAACACATATTCTGCTCTGTGGGAAACATATCGTACCTCAGTAAAGTAAAGTAAAGTTTGTCCCACAATACGCCATGTAGGCGTTTGGGGTGAGAGGAGGTATAGCTCCTCTCTTCCTTGACCTCGGCACTAGATGGGGGTGAGTGGTCAGCATCACGCCCCGGCCGGCTTTACCCCCGGGAAAGGACCCCGGTACCCATACCTCAGTAAGCACCTAAATAATTCGCACCAAAACGCCCAATCTACACTGCAATTTTAATTTGACGCGTAATCAATTGGAATAATCAACCCCATGCTACATTATTGTCTATTTTATTTTATAAATAAGCTGCGTTTATTTCAGACCAAAAATATCGTGTTACCTGTTTCAAGAATTTTGGTTTTGTTTTGTTACCTTTGAACCAGCGACACCGATGTATTGTATTCATATCTTTCGATTCACTAGCAAAGATGAGAGTAAATTGACTTTAAACAGATTCCAAGTGTGTGGACTACTTCAGGACACGGCCAAATAACGGAAGGCGTTTATTGACTAGGTCACCGACTATTAGCTTCTCCCACTTACGCTTAGGCCTCGCTTTATATTTTCCGACTAAAATTCTGTGTGCATTTTTCACATCTCAAAAAAATGCTTACATCCCCTTATGTCTTATCCTCCCTGATATAATTACCCTAAAATATTCAGAAATGAATAACATTTTATTCCCATTATTATGCAGATTTCTTCATCCTCTTTTCACTTCCTTGGGTCCAAGTGCTCTTATCATTAGGTTCTTCAACACTCATTTTGTCTCTAACTTAGGATGAAGAGATCAAATTTTATATCCATGTAAATAACATATACGACAATGATGTTGAATATTTTATTTTTTATTTTTTATAAGAGTCTGGAATCAAAAATATATTGAAGTCAATAGTAGCATTAAATATCGGAATTTGATATGATCATAACCTATTCATAAGATAATATGCGGTAGCAGATTGGTAGCAGTTTTCCATGTAGACCTCCCTGACAGAATTAATTCGAGCAGTCAAATGGGCGGTAAATGTCATCGAAGTCAGAAGAGATGATTTGCAAATACAAAGGCAGGTCTGATGTGGTAGAGGATTCAAATGTAGGCTTCACTCAGCAGGATACGATACAAATACTGACTGCCTCTTTCAACTGCAACTCAGTCTGTGCCAAGGTCCTCGGGACAGCCCTACCATCTCTGGTTCGACTCTGCTCGTGTAAAGTCATCTACTGTCAGCACGATTTCTTGTAGGTATGTGTGAAAAGGTTACCCACCTCTTCGCCTGTAACTATGACACAACTCTTAGTTTCCTGTTAATGGCGTCTTCTTTGCCGGTTTCCACATGATACGACAACACCGCGCTTTTAAATTATACCTAAAGGTTACTACTATATAATATGCGAGACTTTCAAATGTAGTCTAAAACCAACGGCTACAAAGACTGCCGAATGCAATGAAGCTCCGATAACTCTGTTACTTCACTGACATAGATTTCTTATTAAGAAGCTAATATTCATTCAGCTAGTCTATAAATTCCCGACCCCTTATATCCTCACATTCTATTCCATTAATATCTATTTTAATAATATCCTCCCATCTACGTCTAGGTCTGCCAAGTGTTATCTTTCCTTCAGGTAAGCATAAACATTTTTCACCTTCCCTCATCATTATCTTCATATCTTACGCGTGATGACAGAATCATGTACAAAATAATTAACATTTATGAATAATGATTAACGTAATAAGCAGATACACTATAGCTGTTGGAAACGTTATTAAATAATGTCGCATTATGTAATTAGTGAGCAGAACATAAATGAATTAGTTTTAAAAACATTATATGTGTTTTGGTTGTGTTAATATTCATTGAAAGTTATTGTGTTCGGTTGTGCTGTAACTAATGCACTTTCACGACATCGGAGTTCAAAAGTTCATGGTCGCTGAAGAGAAGTAGATGTGATTTGCATCGACAGTAATAAATTACTCGATTCAGGTGCCTTGAAAGAGTCGGTAACTCGCTCGCCCCGCGTGCTGCTGTTCTCAATGCTCCGAAGTCCGATCTGAAAATTCATCACGAAAGGGTCCACACACGAAAGTACAATTTGAACATCGTACAATTCAGGACAGTGCATAATGAGGGACTTTGTGATTTATACAGGTTATCTGTTATTGTCAGGGAAGTGAATTATAGGGGGTCATGATGGGTTGGACACGTGATTAGGAAGGTATGCACAAAAGTTTGGTGGGGAAATCGAAACGAGATGGGAGTTTAACATTCAGACGAAATTCAGGAAGGTTAAGTTTTGGACATTGGAGGTGAATGGAGCTGGCTTAGATTCGAGTCCATTGGCGGAGTGCTGAACCTCCAAACTCATCTATCACAGCGTTTATTACGTAAGTTACGTGTTTATGATCTGAAAAGATGCCCTCTTATTTTTAATGATACCTTATTAACGTTCCCAGGCCTATTATTTTATGTAATGTTTCAATGTGTAGCGTAAATTAAGCAGTACTTATGTTTTAACATTACGTTTCTTACTTCAATAACGTTCTGTCGAGAATGTCATTTTGAATTGGGGGACCGCTTCTGTATTACATGTGCACTTGAAGGAATTCTGTTTATATGCTAATTCGATTGGAGGTAAAACTATGGAAATTCTCAAATTTATCTATCTACGCTTATTTAAATACTAGCTTTATATGATAACTTTACAATTATGAAACTTGAATGGACAAATACATAGGATTCTTCCTTAAGTTTTGAGGGTTTTGACATAATTACCAAAAAACCACGAAGCAGAATCGCTCTTAAGAAGCTAACAGTCGCCCACCCTGTCAGAAGTTTCCCGTTCCTACCAAGTTCACTGGGCAGTATCCTGAGCTAGATGAATCCAGCCCACAATGTCAAACAAATTTCTCTAACATTCATTTTGTTACTAACTTCACATCTGCTTCCATGCCTCCCTACTGGCCTCTTCTACTTACGTTTTCCGAATAAATTTTGTATGTATTTCTCACTTTATCCATGTGTGCTACATGCCCAGCGTATTTCGTCCTCGCTAATTTGATCACTGTAATATTTGGTGAAGATTTCAAATCGCGATCTTCCTCAATATGCAATTTTTTGCAGTCTCCCGGTACTTTATATTTCTAACGTACAAACAATTCCCTCAGCACCCTAGCCTCAAGTTCCCTGAATCTGTGCTGACATATGCTGACATCAGAGAAAACCACTGACAAGTCTGGTTGTGTTATTCTGTATACTGAAGGAAACTATCGTATTATCATGCTGCCTCCGTTCTGAAGATGATGAAAACTGTGTGTGATGGCAGATAAACGTTAAATTATTCTCAGCAACCCGGGCCTTCGAAAACTCTTATCGATTGTTACATCTGCTATGCCATCCATTGTTCTGTTCGTCATTCATTTCAGCATAACACTGCAATATTACATTAACAATGCTGTTGTATTGGGTACGGCACGTTTCAGCAAAGCGTTTCAAGCGGAACAAATTTTGACGCAACCTTCTCCAGTCGAGTCAATTGAAGTTCGATTACGTACATATTAAATCGCATATTATATCGCCTGGATCGGATTCAAAGCACCGACACCGATCGACTATTTTTAAGCTGTTGTATCAGCGGATATAAACACCAGACTTCTCAATTATGCGACGATCTCAAAACTGAGAAATTATCGGTCAGTAGAATTCGTCCACAGACCATTTAGTAATTTTCTTAAGTCAATCGATAAAAACGGTGGGAAAACACTTCATAAGTAGAAATTCATACAAAATTTTAATCGGAAACGAGGAGGAAAGTGACCCCTTTACGTAGATCGGAGGATACTTTCAAAACACGTCTTGAGGAACAATAATGTTGGGGCGTGCTTCGAGACTAACATGTTTCAGAATGCAATTAAACTGCGAGCTGTTGTTATCATGATAATTAACCAGTCTGTACTACAAGAGGCGGATAATTTCTTGATAAGCAGAGTTATCACCTGTAGTTCTTCACGGAAATAATCAGGCCTCACTGCCGATGAGGATTTAATAACAAAATGAAAAAATATTTTCGTGACTTGCAAAGAACGGGTAGCTCAAGATATGGTACAGTACTGGCCATTTATTATAAAAGACATGAAACATACATTGTGCGATATATAGTTAGTTAATTTATCCAATACAAAAGCCATAAACTTTCATTGTATTTCACTTTAATTAAACGACCGGTGTGACCTTATTTCTTATTCTACGCGTAACCATGAACAGTTCATAAAAGCGGGTCACGAAGGATGTAGACATTTTTCATGTTTTAGGTTCTCTTATTGTAATAAATTTTGATACACTTTACGTCATCTTATACGCAGAGAATCGTTTCTTTGGTTCTATGCATAATGCAAATCGTGAGTGAATATCTCATGCTATCTCCAAAAAGCATTACATAATATGGGGCAAACGCAGGTGACTATTACTACATCTACACGATTCATAATCCTGTAGCACGAAATTTTTTATTCTCTCAATTTGATATGTTTCACTAGCTTAATATAAACTGTACTGTAATAAAAAGCAATGATAAGTTCTAGGCCGAAAATATAACGTGATTTTAAAAAGTCTGTAATTACCTGACACGCAATTTACAAGTAAATCCTACTGAAATTCTAAAATTTCAAGCACCAAATCTAGAAGTCAGTGTCCTCTTTGTCATCACTCGATTTGTCACAACATTAAACGCGGCAAAAGAGACACAAGGATACGTTTTAACGATCAACACAAAATATTTATATATATATATATATTTATTCTTCAAGTCTATACACAAACCATTTTAAATATTGATGTTAAAAATTAAAATTGATATAAATATTCTGCGCTATTCATCGTTTCCTCGATGTTACAATCAGTTCTGTTCAATCCATTTCCTTACCCTAATGAAAGGAATGAACATTCACAAGGTTCTTGAATGAAATTAAATTGTTTTTGGTCACAGTGATAATTTGTGTATGGCAGCATTGGAATGCAACTCTGCATTTTTATTGCCTGCAAGCTACACCTTGTATGGACCTAATTTAGAATTCAGTGACTTAATACATATGTTGGCTTCTGTCAGACCTGGTACATCAAGTTATATAACTTTTTTTAACAGATTTGTGTTGAATTTTCAGACTGTCATTTTTGTTTTTATGTCATATTTTGAAGTTTGAATGTTATGCTATCTAGAATTTTTCTGGATAATCATACCAGCAATTAGAGTGAAGTTTTTAAGGTAACAAAATTATTTGTAACATGTTTTTGTGCAGTATGTTGCATATGAAGTGTTTTGCTTATTTTTTGCAAACAAATTCACCGTAGTCAGACTGTAGTAGGTAATTAAAAAAGTAACATGTTCCTTCTAGTTCTTATATATCCAGTGTGGCCAGTACCATTATGGTATTAAGTGTAACTACTGCCAGCTTACAACGTGTGTTTCTGTGTTTTAGTATAGCTCATTTTTCGATCTGGAACGTGACTTCATTCAGATGTGTCGCAATGCACAGAAGTATAATGAAGAAGCATCGCTGATTCATGAAGACTCAATAGTATTGGAGACAGTGTTTGCAAATGCCCGAGTTCGACTGGAACAGGATTCAGAACCAGCTGAAGAAGAGGATGAAGAAGAAGAGGAAGAGGAGGGGGAAGAAAATCCTGGTTGGGACATGACAAAATTAGTTATTTATTAATTTTTTATTTGCTTGTGTTTACCTTGTTATTTTTTCTTTATAGTTTAGATGCGTCATGTTTGTGTTTTCAATTCATACATATATTTATTCTTCAAGTCTATACACAAACCATTTTAATATTGATGTTAAAAATTAAAATTGATATAAATATTTTGCGCTATTCATCGTTTCCTCGATGTTACAATTTTGCGCTATATATTACAACATGTTTCGATGTCTCAGCATCATCTTCAGGTTTTTATTTTTTAAAACTATTCTATATTTTTTAATGCGCAGAATATTTATATCAATTTTAATTTTTAACATCAATATTTAAAATGGTTTGTGTATAGACTTGAAGAATAAATATATATATGAATTATAAACACAAACATGACGCATCTAAACTATAAACAAAATATTTAGTTGGTAAAATCAGTATGAAATACGACGAAGAGGTATGTTGTAAAACAGCTATTTTCCCGCATTTATTAGAATGACTATAACACAACGGTAATTTCATAATGCGGAACAGCATAAACTACTGCGTCCATTCTGCCGGTCCAGGGACCGCAATCTAGAAACAGGATGCAGATCGCGTGACATAAATGCAATCAGTAGACACTCAGGATGGACAGTCGTAACTGAAAAGCATCTTTCTTCATATGAACCATACATTTAACAGTTCGATGGTTCATGTATTGTCGGGTGAGTAATTTCGCACAAACATGCATTGTACCATCACACGAGCAAGCAGGCAGAATACCTGTTTGGCAGGCCGTGAATCAGGGATGCTGTAGAATTCAAAGGCTCAGATCCATAATCACTCCCTTTTTGCAATTTACGATCTATAGTATGAAGTTAACTGGAATTAATCGCCAGCTATCATTCTTCTTGGTGTAGATAATTGGTATACCACATCTATATCAAAGGTCCGAAGCCATACACTGGCATTCAATGTTCTTGTACAACATTATTATTACAGCTTCCCCGAGAAATAAATAAATGTTTTCAAGAGTCAAGTGAAAAAAAGAGTATATTTAACTTGGCAAATTTCACACTGTGGTTTACATTACGTCATTGCAATGAAACTATTGGCTTCCTTCCTAGGTACGTGTTATGCGGTAGATTTTTCGTTCCTGAAATTGCGTGACCGTGTTAATGTATAGAGACATGTTATTAGAATAAATCTAGACCAGTGTTTAATCATCAAAACTGTTTCTCATACAAAATGCAATTCTACAAAAGACTGAGTGATAGAACAAATATCTTTGTTAATAAAAGACTTACTCTGCCCTCTAAATCACATACCATGAAACAAACTCCATGATCGTCCAGAGAGTCTTTTATAGGTTTCCTGTTATTTTAGGATAAACAACAATTTTTCGCCAAAATATCATTAAACTATTAATAATTTAAACAGAGACACGTTGTGTTTTCTTTATTGTAGGAAATGCATCTTTAAATACTAGATTAACTTCGTGGTTAAAATTTGAAAATTTAAATCGGAGCTCTGTTCAAGGTTTCCAGGTAGGGTACTTTCACAATTTATGTAAAATGTATATTTAGATTGTAGTGACATTTATCGTCGATTTTGGAAGTTCTGTATAAATAGCAATGTTATCAACTCTTTGCTTTAGCTGATCTGAATCTGACGTCCACAGTGACCTTGATGGTAACTGACACGAGGACACTAACACGTTAACAAGAACTCATCTTGTGCATGAGAAAGCCAATTGCAACTAGAAGCGTGTTCATGGTCTTACTCAACGAAAATAATCCTTCTTCAGGCAAAATATTCGACAGATGATCATGTAAATACAAGCAGAATGAATAATTAGGCCTTATTTGCCACTGGCTTTGTGAAGTACTCTTGACCTTTCCTGTTACGTACTTAAGGATCCTGGATGTCTACCTTGAATAATCTGCTCATTATCATCTTGCTTCATGACATTGCAAATTTGGTGCTTCTTTCCGGAAATTTATAATTATAGACATAAAGTATATCTGAGCATATTTAACGACGCTGTCAGTAGCTGTGACTACATTTATTCCTTATTTGCGTGATTATTTTATTGAATTTTAAATACTTAAAATAATTTGTTTTGTTTCAAGAAGCTGTCATTATTTTGAGAAAAACCATTCAGCATTAAAACGAATTTAAATTTTGTAACAATTTAGATAACTTAAGCACAAGATAATTTGATTTACACGCAAAAATCTGAGTTAAAACTATAGCGATTTCATGAAAACTGTTGAAGAGATTACACCAACATGAAAAATCACGATATATTTTGCTTTGATGTTTTCTATTTTTGTTTTTGTACAACATATGACAAAGATCGTATTCCCAATATTGATGACAACAAACATACTTTGTCTAATTTCATTTCCCTTTAATATGCTACGACGCTTGATGGATTTAAAGTCATAGTCAAGACCATTTGTAATTATTGCTTGACAGATTTTTCTCCGGTTAACTGTGTAGGAGAAGAAATATTTAGATTTTTATTAAAAGAATTTCTTTGAGACTTGAACCATGTCACTTTCTCCAATTTCAGATTTTTCGCCTATATAGGTTGCTGATTTTAAAATCATAATTATTTTGGAAAGGAGTATGAAATATGGAACCGGTTTTTTAAAATTTTTAATAAAATATGTATACTTTCATTTCAGCTACTCTTTAGAACCATCAATTTATATCAAATGTACATGTCATTTAAATTAATGTTCAACAAATGACGAGTGAATAAAACCTTAAGGCAATATTTCTCAGTGCTAAGTTCCATTATGTCCTTCCCCTGTTCATAAACATAAATGAGAATGACATCATAGGTACTGCATATTTGGATATCTGTATTCGCCAAGGGGGAAGATAATCTTATGGCGAAACAAACGTGATGTCGTACAAAATTTTAACCTAACCTTGGGCCAATTTACCAACCATTCAAAAAAATTGAGCACCACCGTCTCATTTTGCTTACACACGGCACATAATTGATACAAGCCAAACGGGACTAATGATGTGTATACGGTTTTTATTGAAAGTTTATTCTTTACCCTTGAAGGCTCTTCACGTAAGAGGTGGATTAGTACTATTATATTAACTATAAAGGCAGTGTCGGTGAGATGTTTACTATGTCGGTGTCGAGCAATAAAGTTGTTCTATCATTTCAAAAGATGCAAATTATGGCATTGGCCACTTACTGTACTACAGACACGACAGACTGTACGTTCTCTTTGTGGGTCTTCAGTTAACATAAGTTACTAAAAAAAATAACTACTTCGAAGTGCATCTGTTCAATTCAGTACCATTGTGGATAATACAGAGATATTTTCAAGCAGCGATAAAACTACAGATTGTATTCTTCTGGGTTGTGACGCCTTGTAGTGACATAGGTAGTTACCGTCTCGTAGGCATGAAGATGGAACCGATATATTCTTTCTAAACGTTGGTAACTACTCACAAGATTATACGGCGCACAAAATGCAGAAGGCTGCAGTCTACAACGTCGATGTATGTTTAGAGAAGTTGACACAATAAAGAGTGTGTAATGAGACATACGTGTTATAGAAAAGTAATAGGCCTTTGGCCTATCAAAGCGTCGATTCGCTATATCTGTGGCGATGACAGCTAGACGTTGACTATTATCGCGGAAATCCGGGTTAAATTCCTAACTACACGTAAGATTCGTGGTGGACTAAGTGGCTTTGGGCAGACCTTTCTCCTAGTTCTTAGATTTTCACTGCTGAACATCGTTCCACTGTTTCTTCATACACGAGTTTCGCGACAACCCTGACCAAGCTGTATATTATCATAACCTCAGTCATAAGTATGGGTTTTCTATCTGTGGTCCAGCAACTTGACTGGTATTGGAGTAAATGTAGTCATTTCTAGCATCGAATTGTATACCCTGGGTTTCATATGGACTGAAGAGAATTTTTCTTTAAGAGTCGGGACTTTTTTATATTATAAATCTAAGCGCCAATACCAGACTAACCGAATGCCAAGTCAGACAGTGTGATGAGTCATTACTCATTAATACTAGTTTCCCCTTTGTGAGACACTCACGTCTTAACTAGACTTGTTGTTGCAAAGCCGGAAAAAGTACACGTAAGTGGTATTAAAGTAGAAATAAAACATGTCAAACAAGTAACAATAATTTACCTTTCAACATTACATGATGTCCATGGACAGTTTTGGAGATGACAGCAACAGAAGCTCAACATTTTAATCTTTTTACCAGATATTTGTCTTTCCGAGTTTATTTTTATTTTTGTGCATGTCCCAACAATTTTAATACAATTTTATGATATCTTATTACACACGATTTTCCGTCGGTCGCCCACATCAAGACATTTATGTACCCGCTTTTTAAAATAAACTAATTTAAGATAATTTTTAAGGAAACGTCATTCGTGCATAGCAGCAAACAGCCTTTAATCATGCTTCGATCGCCAATACTGGTACGAATGTTGAAGTTGCCACAGCAGAGTTACTAGTCGCCAAGAAAATTTATGCCGTTCCTAGGCATTACTAGGGAAATTTATTCCTGCTTATTCCTTTTTCGCCTAGGTGATGTTTCAGGTTCTCACGACGACAAGTATGAAGACGATTGTCTTAACGGATGCTGCGTCGGGCAGTAAGGTACCCGTTCATCACCCTGTTGATGGAGGCAGCAAGTACCTCTAGGGCTTCTTTAAGTTTCTGCCAGTTTATACGGAGCACCGTCCCATAAGAAAATCATCTTCATTTTATTTATTTATTTAGTGTTCTGTCTGCCGACAGGTCCATATGAACAGGATCCTTCCATCCTTTTCTCGGACTGGGACCTGTTCATATACGTTCTTGGCAGATGATACAGAAGTGGTTTGCCATTGCCTTCTTCTGTGTGTGAATGGAGTAATTGTTGGGATGCCACGGAGGAAAACTCCGTGTTGCCTAGACCACGGCCTTGCCCAACACAAGTTATAAATTCGAGCACCGCCGGGAATCGAACCCGAGCCAGCGTTCTAACCGCTAGACCACCGTGGCGTCATCTTCATTATCGAGACTAAAGTAACGTACGCAGTTCATACCGCGTTGGTAAAATACCCCGTTTCAATTTCGCAATCCAGCACTGAATTCGTTTAATAGACAGGCACGTAACGGTATCTAGGTCAGGAGCACGGGGTACTTGTTACAGCTAATAACTCCTTGTGCTTCAGCGGCTGAACAAAAGACTTCCTTGATCGTCCTTGGTAATATCCGCTCGAGGTGGAAGAACGGTAGTACATAAAAATGTCGGAATGACTTGTATAATGATAAGAGTTTCAGCAGAAGACTTCTCAGAATGTTAGTCTAAATTTCAAAATTTCGTCATTCATTATAATAGTACTGGAATTAATAAGACAATGACACACATTCCGTTCCACATCCAATGAAACTTGTTTTATACGAAGCTTAAATAAAACTTTATCGATTTTCTCAAAATGACTAATCTCTCACAGATGATTACAGAAACAATACCACCTAAGAAACACATTCCATTTGAAACTTATTTAGACATGATGAACATTTAACAAAAGACAAGGAAAACAGCTCCTGACACAGTGTGATTTCTGTGGGTACGATTAGCTTTGGATCAAAAGACTTGTACCTGTACTTGTGAAGTGTCTCATTCCTTCTTAGATAAAAGGCTTAAAAGAGAAAGAGCACTCTGATAAATGACAAGAAAAAGTTTCATAAATAGCAATCGGTGGAAGTCTCTGTAGATACTGTGTCCTCCTCACTTACTTCAATTAACCTCGAATCTCTCTAGTCTAAACCCATTAAGTCACAGTCAGAAATGCTTTTGATGGACATAACTTATAGTAGTAAATAAATACTTTAAAGTATGTTAATTTTAATGACATATTAATAGTATATTAAAATATCTACATAGGTTATTACCAAATCATTTCACTTTTAATTAACAGATAAATTAATTTCACAATTATACCCAGTTTATGGCCGAGAAATATTCTTTCTGTGACATAACCCCAAAATGTAACATTGAATAAATTAACAAATCGATTTACTAACATGCGAATTACGGAATGTTTTTCAGGAGTACAAATACAGTGTTCACACAGAGTCGGGTGAACACGAATGCCCATAAAAGAGAGACACGCTGATAAAAACCCACGTAATGTTTTAGATTATAAACCATTTGTACAGGAAAGCACTGTGAAGAAGTTCAAATTGCTGTTAATATGCAGTCTATTAGTTCACGATTCACTGATTTATTAACCAACAAATCGGCCTCGGAAAGAATATCGTCCATAACGCTAAAATTGAACCTATAAAATGATGGTAATTACTGTAAAGTTTACTGCTCAGAGTGTTGGCGCACACCTTGACATTTGGGAGTCGTGACTCATTCCTCAACTGTCCTCAATATTAGAGGCGTTGAGGAATGCGGGTAATTGCGAATTTGCGCGCAGATAATAGTGTAACAATGCGGATTTCGGTTCGTGGGAAGCACATGTGCGCATCTGTAGCACGCTGAGTACCTGAAGGTAATCCATTCTCCTATAATGACCTCTATCCCCAGCCAGTTGAATCCGTTCCACACCGTCACAACCAGAGGCTCAGCGTTTATGTTAACCGTGTTGGCCGCTTTATCCGGGCTAACACTTTGAGAAACGATGTTTCATAACGCCATTTCATTACTGATATGTAAAATTTACCAGGATGGGAAGATTTTTAAAATGTTTTATGATAACGAATTGGTGGGGTAGTGCTCTGCTTCAAGGTGCTGAATTGCTATGTCTTTAAGACTGAGAAACCTCTAATTTCATAGTAGGAGTTACGGCGGAAACTCACCTTTCAAACGCAGACTTACGACTACAGCTCTGATTATGTTAATACAAAACGCGTCAATCAGACACTGTGTTTCGCTGTGTGGGAATATATTCTTTTTTATTTGCGAGAAGTGACTGGTGTGAAGTGAAGAGAATATTTCTCACATTAAACAAGTGTGTCAGAGCTGTGGAATCGTCTCGGAAAGACTGCACCCAGATACTCAAAATTGTGTCATAGCGTTCCGTATGTGTCAAACATTACATAAATTAGCACATGCACAAAACAACGCCTTTGTCTTTCTCTGCTCTCTAAATAACATGCTGATAACGTAATGGCACACCGACGTGAAAAAATTAACATAAAAATTAAAAGAAAGGAGTGAGTACAGAAACGGAAAAGAGGACGTAGAGATGAAGGAATGGTGGAAGAAAAAGAAACTAGAACAGAAAAGCAAATGTTGAATTAAAAAAGGAAAAGAAAAGAAGTCGATAAACAGAGAAACAAAGAAGTAAGGATAGCTAGAAAATACTTTGTGAATGAACAAATAGCATTTTCTAAAATAAGGCTGTCTTGAGGTTAGAACCATACTTCCCTCAAGGCGACTAATGGAAGGCTGAACACCACGCCACAAGGCAGATGTACAGCGAACCGCAATCACTAGTACAAGAATGTAAAAAAAGGAAAACTTCTAGGACACAGGCAGATACATCAAGCATGAGGTAATCACTGCTCTCTCAAATGTCTCGTCTTTTAACCGCAGCATCGCGAGATCTCAGTCGAACAAGTAACAGAACATAAAAATGACGTACCACCAGCTGCTGACATGAACGCTTATCGCAGTTACTGATTTATATAACCGAGGAAATGGAACTCGAGAAGTAAATTTATAAATCTACACAGCTTCAGCAGTGCTGATAAGTATGGCGACAATTACTTCAATTTCTGCTTTATCTTATGGAGACACCAGTTTGCAGTATGAATCACGAAATAGGCAACTGTAAGTGTAATTTTCGTGGTTTTAATAAATTCTACCAGAAGAGTCTTAATTTAGGTTATCACAACATCAACAAGCATAATTTACGAGAACCTAAACTGCATTGTAATGCACACAACTTCATTTAACTTTTAAAAATCGTATTTAAACTACCAAATTACTATCTAACTAACTCCATGGAAAAGAGTATAGATTAACTAATAGTCGCTTAACTAGTCAAGAAAGGAACCATCCTGTTACGTAACCCTAAAATTCATAATCTTGTTCATGAGAACCTGCCACTGTACACTATCCTGAGGCTAGTGAATTCAGCGTGCTACATCCTCGCACACTCATTCTCTATAACGAAATTACCTCTGGTGAACACACACACACATGTGGTAATTATGATGTGATTTTCATAACCCCATTTTGTCGCCACATTATTTAAAAGACAACAAACTCACAACATTGGTCACTACCAAGAGGAATCAAATGACTTTAATTAACAGAAGAGTTTAATCCAAGATTTTGGACGTGCAGCTTTGCTTTGAAACGATGTTTCGGATAGTACTGACATCCACGAACAAAGTATTCCAGGTTAAATATTATTACTCTCACTACAAAGAGGCTAACCATTACTTACGTAACACATGACAGAGAAATTGCTCTTAAATGAAACGTTATACAACGTTGTAGCTGTTTATGCTGAGGAAAACACATGAAGCATTAATACCGAATAGTGTAACACAAAGTCCTCTTACTTGGCTAACACAATGACGTTTTCAGCAATGACGTGAAATGTGCTGCCAGAAGTTTTCATAAATTTCTGCTTTTCTGAAGGGGTTTATTGTTCAGCGATTTGCAAGTCTGCAATTTATTACGAGGGGAAATAGTCACCTTTCTCTTCTCGATTTTAATTAGCCAATCTTACTTTTCTTGAGCAATTATTTAACAGCAGGGTTACGGTGTTCAAGATAACACGTGTTTCAACTCGATGTGAGAAAGTTCTCATAGGCCTCAACCTCAGATTGCTCTCATACACGAAAGGCGCATATTTTGGTTACTTAAAAAAATTTGCAGTAATTCTACTTGGACAAATTTGCGCATAATGCTTTCTTCGTTTGCTTGTGTTAATAAACATTATCAATCTGAAGGACACAGTGTTGTCATTACACACTTGTATTTCCAAGTTCGTAGAATTTCTCGCTGCAGTATTTCAAATGCCACTGCACTGGAATAAATCTTTTGACTATTGCATTCATGAAACCTGCGTATGTGATGCAGTTAAGGTATTTGAATTGGAATTATGTAAATCATCTACAACAAACACTTTAAACTGCACGTATAAATCAGAAATATTCGAAATATTTCTAATGGAATATCTTTAGAAATTCACTATTTATTGCACACGGTGAGTTTTATACTTATAAAACCATTCACAATTCGAACATATAAATTTACAATGTCTCACCGACATACGTTTGTTAACAAAAAAGTTAACATTTATAAAAAAATTGTATGGCTCTGAGATAAATATTTTCCGACAACTTACACACAATAAAATAAAACAGAATAGAATTGTAGGACAAGTCAAAGCAGAGAATTCGTGAGAATCATAAAAACTAAAGCAACTCAGACAAGCATTAACTTAAGCGAGAACATTTCGGGTCAATGGGACTAATTCCACGCATGTGTATTATACGCACGTCAAGGACATTTATGATGGATGACAAAAGTAGCAACTGCCCAGATAATTCTGATTCACAAGCCCAAACTCCACGTTTCATCACAGGATTTTACGCAATTGTTAACCAAGCAAAGCCCATTGTTTCCTTCATGGAGCAGTGCAGATGGCGAGAAAATATATTCTAGTCAGGCAATGAACGATCAGACAGAAACAGGACGACTGTGCTGAGAATATTAAGTTGGATAGGGAGACGCTAAAACTTTAATATCTATGAAACTCAATAATAATTGCCACACGGAGGATGGCGCTGGAAGGAAAAATTCTCTTATTCGAGGCAAAATGTCCTCAGCAACAGTGTTCACGAAAGCTATGGAAGCAGTTATAATGTTACTGAGATCAATTCTTAAAAACCAGATCGAGTCTGAAAGATGAAAAGACAAACAATGTGACACATGATTAGGTGGTGTTAGTGATAACAATGGTGGTAATTTAATAATTAGAAGTGTATGGAAATGTATTGAGGCGAAACAAAAAGAAATCCATTTTTGTTATCTGGTAGGAAGGTTGAATTAAATCTGTCACAGTTAATGCCCACAGAACTTCCGATTAGGAATCGACTCAGGATGAAGATGCATCTCTTTGAATATTTCGTAACTGAAGCTGATTCATTGTGCTGCTAAATATCTTCACATACAGTCATTTACAAGGATGCAACTTCAAGTAATTCGTTTCCAATGTACGGATTCTCTTACTTGCTCATTTTATGCTATACAAGCCTAATATCTTGCAACCAAGCCATCGAACGTTGTAAGTTTCAACGCTTATGTAATTTTAAACCGGTAATTCTGCCGTTTCACCATGACAAGTAATGGTTATGGGCACATCTGCGTTTACAGAGTTCAACACATGTACCGCAGACTTCTTTCTATCGTAGTTCTGGTTTTATTTTAAATTAATATGGATTTTCAAGCGACAGAACGCTGACTTATAGTGTTCTCTGTGAGACAGACGGAGCAATTATTGTTACAAATGGCGTAACAATTCTGTCGCTTACACACCGTTTTAAGTCATCTGCAGGCCTGTATGACTGGGTACCGATATCGTCATACGAGATACACCAACGGTTTGTTAATGCAAGACTGGCGGAGGATTCCGCAAGCAACTCACGTAAATTGCCCGGTACTGATGACGTGTTTTGACCAAAATTCAAATGTTCCGACATATTTTAGAGATATTCCCTAATATATGCAGCTATCGAGTAATGACGTGCCAACAAATGGAACGACAGAGAAAGAGACGCGGGAAGATAATACGTGTATCTTCGCAACTTTCATTGGCGAAATTAGTTAAAAATTAGAATATATTCAAGATACACAGAACTTTGTTCTCTTTAGTTCTTTATAAATTATTTTATTTGTTGCAAAATAAAAACACCCCTTTCAAAATATCTATTAATTTTATTTACTGCCACAAAAAAAATATTGTTGTGAGTCCTAAATATGGACGTGGGCGTTTAGTAAATAATTAGGACCACGAAGCAAGTCTGGTATCCATACTCGTAAGTGTATTGTCGTTGTGAAGTCACATCGCCACAGGTTAAAATCCTGCAGGTGGGATGAAGTGTTTATCCATGTTTTAAATCATCACATAAGTCATCTTCAGTCTGTGCAAAACGAGTGGTTGAGACTTTGAATAACAATCTAACCATAAGTAATTTTGTCGGCATTTCTTTTATTGTTCTTTTCCGTTAGATGTCAAAGAGATATTCCGACGGTGTGATCCCATATCCAATTAATCGTAAAGCGTGCGCAGAGACACTCAAAATTATCTGCAATGCCTAAAAGGCAATAATACATTTTAGAATACACGGTAAAGCAACTAGAAATTCCTGATCCTAGACACTACGCTTATCTTAAGAGTAGTCAGACTGTATTAATGTACTCTCATTCTACACTGTCCATACAGGTGTGACAAGCCATATAATTTATTAAGACTTTTATGTCTTATCACAAGATGTGCATGTTCAGATGTCATTCCTCACACGAATCCACGTGCTCTGCAAACATATACCAGCATTCCGCCGCCCACAAATACACAATATGCCCATTACATAACTTGTCGACATATTTTACATATAAAAATAAATAACGACGAAGTTTCGACCATGACTCTTACATGACCCACTCTGAATCTTGCTAACATGGACACCTGCAGTTAACTTGTGGTTTATGTATTGCCATGCATGCATGAAGAGGGCTGGAAAATGCCACAAAAATCAAACTGGCATTATGTCGTAAATGTTACTCAGGGTTCCACACTGCGATTCGCGATACCTTAGGGTTCCGTCGATATTATGATATATATAAATCTACTAAGATAATTCAGGCATGAATAATTTTCGAAATATCTGGACAATTAGCACAACGATAACAGATATATTTTTTATCAGAACGGTCTCATACACTTCTAGTTGATAACAAGTAAAATAATTGCAAATTAAAGTATCAAGTCCAGTTAATACAAAAACAATATTATCTCTAAACTAAAGAACATTTGAATTTAAAATACATCTAAAGAAATTAGATATGAAAACTAGCAATCGCTGGAGGATTCGTCGTGCTGAACACAAGTCAACCTATATCTCGTTGGAGGATCGTTCACGTCTGCTTAGACATGTGAACGTGAGGCCAGCAGTCAACTTTGTATTTTATATTTTATGAAAATTGAAATATCTGAGTGTTTAATTTCTCGCAAACGATAATACAACTAATTAGATGCCTTAATATAGACGAATTTCACCACGTCACTGCAAATCAACTTTTACGCAGATGCTCCATAATCATAACCTAACCTACCGTAACCTAACCTAACTAACTATACAAACTCAACCCAACAGGGAAATTCTGCATGAGCTGAACATGGCGACCTGCGCACGAATAATCGAAACAGACCGAGGATGGTCGGAAATTGATGAAATTTTGTATGGACGACGTACATCAGGTAAGTAACAAAATTAAATACTCTTATGTGTCAAAACACTTCAAATAAATTAACACGAAGGCATTAAATTCGCGAGGTGGAACAAACACGAAATCAACCACGATCACCAACATCCGATATTATCAAGGAAGAAATATACACAAAGCCGTTTGTTTATAATATCTAAATGGTGCCTATACGTGCTCAAATTCGTCATAAGACTAACAAATGCACAAAATGAGTGAGCAAAGATTTTTATGGCGAAGAAACATATAGTGACTGCGGTTATTTAAGAGCGTTGTACTTTCACACGTACAGATTCGCGCAAAGAATTAATGATACGTAAATAAAAGTGTAACAATTGAATCCAAACACATTCATATGACGGAAATTAAGAAGAAGAACAGATAAATATGCAATATGAACTGAAAAGATTTTTTTTTCTTCCAAAATTGTGCACTTGTCCTTACGCATTGAATGTAACGTTCAGATGACAGCATGTGTAAGATGACTTGCCCAATTAGTCTGGTGATGGCGGGCTGTTCAAGTCAGGTAAATCAATAACTCCTCTATGCAGCGATTGGCTCACAGACTCACGAACTCTATCGGAGACAACACTAAACCGTATATTACGTGGTTCGATCCGATTTTAAAGACCAGTACATCAGCTTTGAAATACGCCAGATCAATGTCAAAGACAAAGACGCAGTCTACCGGAAAAATACGGAACTAGAGATAAGACGTGCCATCTGTGATGACCTCAATGGAAAGAAATCAATACTTTCGAAAGGCCTCGAGGACCAATCAGAAGTCAGTCGGTACTGATTCTGTCTTGGAACATTCGGTTGGTCCCGATTGAATAGTCGCCATTAAACTACGGTTGGAATTATTTGATTTCGGTCGGTCAGTATCAACGTAGCTTTGTGCACTAGAAATAAAGTTCTTCGGGACCATTAACAAGATTAATTACCACCGTTTAATCAGATATTAACGAATGCTACCTACAGTGAATCTCAGTGTAAGGATGTCTTCTCGGTGACGTGTGAGAATAGAAACAAGTGAAACACCAATCCAACATAACATGCAAGAATATGTGCGGTTCGTCACATTGAGACATACG
>NW_019060172.1:126561-141582 GCF_000696155.1 Zootermopsis nevadensis
CCTAACGTAACCCAATCAAAACGGGGTAATCTGGATCAGTGCAAAATGGCTTCCTGCGCACGAATTTTGGGAAAAGCGAATGGATGCACAGAAATTATTGAAATTTTGTATGGACGTCATGCCACAGGTAAGTTAATGATATTCATACTCTATTATGACTTATCGCTTTTTATAAATTCGCACGAAGGCATCAAAGTCGTGAGGTGGAGGATGCGCAAAGTCGGCCACGACCACTTACCAATAAAGATATTACGCGCTCACTCAATCCCCATATAACACAAATAGTGCTTAAATGCGTGTAATACATCATGACACGTCTAGAATTATGCAATATTTCCAGAAGAATCGTTTCTTGCAAAATTTATGCAGTGTAGATATTGACGGAAATACGTAGCAGATTCATGCATAACGATGACCCAATCTAACTCACTATAAATAAGTATCATGTAACGAAAGAATTGGAATAAACATACGTTAATGATAGTACATCATTTATTAATATAAATCGCCTCACAAAAAAACTGAATATAAATCTCTGTTATATTATTTGCAATGCTTGTTGGGCGCGGAATTCGGGGCGCACGTCAAACTTGTGATAACATATTGGTGTCCTATGTGAAATATTAACTAAATATATCGAAAATATTGCCTCATATTTACTCGAGGACACGACGTACAAACACAAAGACGCCGTCTACCGGAAAAATACGGAACCAGAGATAAGACGTGCCATCTGTGATGACCTCAATGGAAAAAAATCAATACTTTCGAATGGCATCGAGGACCAATCAGAAGTCAGTCAGTACTGATTCTGTCTTTGAACATTCGGCTGGTCCCGATTGAATACCGATTGATTACCATGGCAACCTTTTGAAGACGCATGTAATCCTATAATCGTTATATCTTAGGTCAAAAACTGCGTAGCACCGTTACCATGGCGATTGTTATGACAGTACACACAAGGAGACGGACGTTTATTATACCAGGTGATTCAAAAAGGACTTTACATCTTTGAAAATGTATAGAAATTTAATCAGTAAGCTTACAGAATCGGTTGAGGTGTCATTTTGTAGCAAAACAAATCAAGGTTGACTCACGTTGTGCTGTAGTACCGAATTCCGTCACCGAGAGCGCAAGCGGCAGTGTATTTGAAAATGGCTACTTTCACAGGTGCAGAGCGCGCTCGCTGTGTGCTGTGGTTTGAAAAAGCGAAATCTGCGACAATGGTTCAACGAAATATTCGCACCCAGTATGGCAAGGATCCTACCAGTAGACCTACAATTTATTCTTGGCACAAGAATTTTGTTGAGACTGGTTGTTCTGTTCGCCATGACAAATCTCCAGGTCGCCCGCGTGTTTCTAGTGCTGTTGTGGAACACGTTCGTGACAGCCCAAAGGTGAATGTGTTTAGTGCCCTTAGCAAAGTTAAAGTGTACGGCCCGTTGTTTTTTCATGAGAGAACCATCAACGGTATCGTGTATCTGGAAATGCTCGAAAATTTTCTCATACCACAGTTAGACGAAGATGACCAAAAAGGACGCATTCACTTCCAGCAAGACGGCGCACCACCTCACTACCTCACAGAAGTCCGGGATTTCCTCAATAACCGTTTCCCAGGTCCGTGGATTGGTCGAACAGGGTCCATAGCATGGCCACCTCGTTCTCCAGATTTGACACCTCTCGATTTTTTCTTATGGGGTTTCATTAAAGATCGTGTGTATGTTCCACCCTTACCTGCCAATCTCGCTGAGCTCAAAGCTCGAATCACCGCCGCAGTTGCAGAAGTGACACCGGATATGCTGGATCGTGTTTGGCAAGAAATTGATTTCAGGTGGGATGTCTGCAGTATCACCAATGGCAATCACATCGAACCAAATGACTATTTGAGGTAAAACCCGATTTGTGTTGCTACAAAATGACACCTCAACCGATTCTGTAAGCTTTCTGATTAAATTTCTATACACTTTCAAAGTTGTAAAGTCATTTTTTGAATCACCCTGTATTATAAGTAGGTATGACATTGAATCATTGTATCCAACCCTTGGTTTAACTATCCCAGGAAGCATACTTTGTACGTTACTAAAAAACATCCGAAGTTACAAGCAATGGTATGAGGAACTTATCTAGGAAAGGCTTAAAACAAAAAGCAATCTGTAACTGCGTTGAGCTAACCTCGCCTTCCTTCAGAACTTATTTCTTCACATTCTTACCTTTTTGGAAGACAAGTTATCATGACTCTGGATGATGATCTGGAATAACTGAAGGTCAGTCACTCAGGAACTTAGCGACTGCGTTTTCCTTTCTCTACAGCTCTCATTGCGCAATATCAGCACAGCCAAATGTTAGGTTAGGTTACTAAGTCATACTAGCCGTGGAAATATTACCAAAAATTAATCTTACAACACATAAAAGCATCCAACACCGCACACACACACACACACACACGCCTTCTGAATTTTGTGATCCTCTGCGTAAACGTGTCGGTCACATGGAATCTAAAACAATTTTTGCGATGTATCTCTCGGCTTCAAATGTACTTTGCTTCGGAAATATTCTTTCGCTTCTTCAGAAAGCAGTCCCCAAAAGAATTAAGATATTCTGTTAACAGAATTATGTTCTTTTCCTAAGCGATCGGTTGAAATAAATTATAATTTCGAAATATTTTCTCTAAATATCGACGTTTAATAAAAACTATACATAAGGGCTTTGCGTGTAATGAGAGTAATAGCACATATGGTTTTATATTTCACGTATATGTGAATGGGAACTTACACAAGCACTACCATATGCTGCCCAAATTGGACTTATTGCGTCTAGATATTATGAGTTCGACATTCATCATGTTAACAGCCTGAGCGAGTGACCTACTAACTCCTCTCCCCTCCTCTAAACCTCTTTGTCCTTTCTATCGCAATCTACGCCTCCCTGAATTATAACTGCTTATTTTACATTACGTAGTATTACTACCACAGTTTCGCAAATTATGGATAATTTACAGGCATCGTGTTATTACAAATTCATCAGTTAAGCACAAATTAAATGTAATTTACCCGGTGTGACTTAATTACTTACCATTTATTACAGTAATAAATACACCTGTAGGTATATAACAACATTCGGGATTAAGTACTGCCCCATTAACCTTAAAATTGCAGCAATGTGTTCATCAGAAACGTTGGTCCACATGGTGTTACATCCTAGAAGGCCAAGCCTATTTTTTAATTCCATAAGGAGGAACAGGCTGATGGTTCCATTACGCCTGTGTGGAAGTTGGCTGTCCCCACTTTATAACTTAAAAACCACGGGGGGAGCTTCATAAAACATGGCATGGTCATCATGCTGGAAGACCGCAATCCCATCTTTTTACTTCTCAATTTTCTATCGTCAGTCATACCAAATTTGAGGTCGCACAAAATTGCAAGATGGGCCTAACATAACAGCAACTGATATAATCGAACAGTAATATATTTCGAAAAGAATACAACTTTCATTTGAATATTTATTTTGTAAAGTCAGTACAATAGACATGGAAGCCAAGCGAGGTGTATGGATATTTAAATTTTGGTCTGGTGGCCATGTTTACTGAACGAACTGAAAGTATGCATGTGAAATCTGGTATGGAGTTAGATCACAATAAAACTCTCTCACGATTTGTACAGACCAAACACATCCGTAATTTATAGCTGGACGTTCTTAACAAGTTATTCAAACTGACTGAATACAATTTGGCATTATTAAACAGAATTAGTTTAAACATAATTTAAAAAATTTAGACCAACTTTTCAAGCTATTCTTTTCAAATTAATTAGAAAATAATGTTATTATTTTGATTCATTTTTTGTTTCTTAATTCAAAGGTTTCCCTCATCATGAAACAGAAAACGTTAAATTCCCAGACAAAAGTCTTTATTTTAATGTGACCTTCACATACCTTGTCACAACTAAGTAACTAACTAACTAACTACATGATGCTGATATTACCCTCAGCTAGTCAAGAAAACCTTCAGCTCCAACCGGTTCCAATGCCTTAACAAGTACAGGATTAGACACAGGAAATGCGAACACATGTCGCGCACTATTTAATTTCTCAAACCCACATTGTTCACACACGGAAGGTCTTAGCAATATGTAATTCAATACGCATTAAAGTTACTTTGATCAAATAGTTCAAACCGAGTCTGAAAGCATCACCCATTATTATTATCATCGCTCTAAAATTACATGAATTCAGATGTAAGTCTGAATTCACCTAATGAGTCATACGCCACATTTGTGCTTTACTAATAATCTGATCACGACAAATAGTCTCGCTGTGCTAAGCAGAGGAACAGGATCCAACAGAGTAAGACAGTTAACATCCCGACAGCTCCCTCACCTTTCACTTACACGGTGTACAACACCAGATATCTGCGACGTCATGAGAATATTTCCATGCTTTAGGTATGCACGGCGATCGCTAAGATTCATTTCGAACATGTGTGCATGGATTAGAATCGTTTAAATAACAGATTGAGAAAATGTTAGAATGTACATTCCACAAGGCGTTACAACTTAGAAAACAAACATCAGTATCTTCATCACCGTGAGAACCTCAAATCGCATACAATTACCTATCAGTTAATCGGCACGTTAATTACTGTGAACACGCCTTTCGTTTCAGGATGTTTGCTAGAACATCGGTACGATGTTAAGATCTTCTTTTAATTGCAACTGATGACAACGTCATGTCTGATTATGGTTTCCGCGTGTATAGAATTCCTGTCCAGTTGTAGTTGTTCTGTAATCCACACGGCATACGATTAACACATACAATTAATTAAAGATATACGTATAATGAAGTCTGTATCTGAAGGTCATCAAAACCTTGAAGAAAGATTATTGTACCCCAAACGATGCGCCTTTTTGCCGCCAAATACAATGGTCTTTATGTTCAGGAAAAATTCTTCATGGTCGTCGGGAAACAGCCTTCTGAGCACTGATGAGAATTACATACTATTATATTACGATTAAGATCAGTACGCACGGGACCCCACCGAAATCATTGAAATATGGAATCAGAAATGAGTAATTTCTTGTAATAATATTAATTATAATGTCCTGTCCGTTTATTTGAAAAAATAAACACATTTAAATTAAATGTTGATGGTAAAATATCTTCCAAAAACATGTATTTTATACATGTAATGTCTGTATAGCCTTCACATGATTAGTTTCATTACACACTCACACCTCCTCAATGCAATGGCTCGGTCTAAAGCATATTGCTTAATTAGTTGCAGTGGAAGATATGGTCACATTTTCAAGTACACGGAACCCATGTTATAAATCGCATCTGATCATTATAGTTTTATTTTATCAATCAGCATAAAACAGGTTCTGATTGTGTCACTTAGGCCAACTACGAAGTTTGTACTTAAACGAATTACAAGGAACGAATTACCATTACGTTAAATAAATTCGACACTGTCCTACAGAAATTCCCACCGAAATTACTTCACTTTCACTATATTATATTTATTTATTTATTTTCAATTATAGAAGCAGGATATAAACCACTAATATTAGCTTTGTCTGTTCCGTGTTAAAATTCTCACTTCGGGCTAGATACGTTGAATGACACACACGCGAAATTCCTTCGACATTCAGACTGATTACTTTAGCTTGCAGCTAGACCCCTATACAACAACAGGAAGTCAGACTTCTTCAGTAAACACGACATCGATTAGAAATATAGTGAAATGGGCGTCTGAACAAATCTCTACAGACCCGGTGTTAAACTCAACCAAAGTCCATCTGTTAATGTGCCAGAAATGTATGTTTATGTGAGAAAAGGTTTTACCACAGGATTCGTAATGTGATATATTTTGAATTAAAGTGCAAAGTAAAGATTATTTCTTTCTCTTTAAATGGGATGGATGATAATAATAATGAATGCCAATTATTGGTTAAAAATTCATAAATAAGCAGTAAACATGTCAGACTACAGATTACGAGCAAAAATGTCGACTATTCACTCGAGAAAAACAGGTTTTAGGATAACCACGAATGAGATAGTTTGAACGGTCTGTGCAACATCGGAACAAGTATAATGGACCTAAACCTTGGACGGAAAAGAATAAGATTAAGAATTTGTACTGAAGGCTTCTATCTGATCAACGTTCTTGCGACAAATGAACCGCGGAGGCTGACAGTTGGTGAAATACGAATAACAACACTTGATTCAAGGAAAATGGACACGAGCGATTGCAGGAAGGAACTCACATAACCACGTATCATCTGCCAAGCGGTGCGCTCTGCAGTTAAATATTCGGATTTCTTTCGTCGCTCTAGGCTTGTATTCAGGTCACTGGATCGAATCTGGAGTGCAATGAAATAGGACATGACCCCTTTACACTGTTCCCTTCCCTATTCGCAGTTCATGATCACACTGTTCAACCAAACAATACGTAAGTACCAAATTTCTTTAAAATCTGAACAATAGATTAGGAGAGGGAACATTGACGGATTGGAGGATAACCACATACCAAGCACTTCTTAAAAAGAATGCAATATATATATATATATAAAGAAACATAAACACACCAAACACAATAAGGTTAACAGCTCACACATTTTTGTTGTGTGTTAATAGACCCAATTAGATGTCAGTCGAAAGAAGTCAATCCACCAGAGCGATACTCATGCCTGAAATAACCTCTTCATAAATTTTCTTTTAACATGAATAATTATTACAAATATCGTTTTCAGTAAAAGTGTTCGTATCGCATTTTTAAACTGGTCTGATGTCTGTTCGTGTTCTACTAAGGAGACTACCTTTCGATTCTGCAGCACAATTCGCGTCATCATTACCTTAAATGATCACTATAGAGACAAATATGGCCTTTCGAAAGCCAATGATACCATCAAAGGACTGCAGCTCTTCAGTAGCCCTGTTGAATATAATACAATACCTAATAAAATTAAATTATGAAACGATGTTATAGGTCTACTTAACAAACCACCTGTAACAAATCGTTAACCACAATGTAATTTTATTAACATTCGAGAACATTTGAAAAGCCTTATTCTTAGGAAGATAAAAAGCAAAGATCAAGTAAGACGAGATACTTGTGCAAGATATCAAGAACTGATGTCACGACCAATTTTTTGATGGTTATTAACTTGTCATGGGTATCACTTCAGTATACATGGTGGAAGGGTAATTTCCTCCACAAGGCAGGCTATAGGTTTTGGGTGGTGGTCAGTGTCTCTAAGGAACTGTGCTTTTCTCAAAAAAGATCACGTGGCGTCACAATCCGGAAGACCACAATCCACATCATAAGAACATTTTTTGGATATCAAGGCACTAATACGTCTTTTGAATGCACTCTGGCTAGCAAGAACAGGATGCCAGTTAAACAGCAAAGAAATCTGCATACAACAGCCATGTTACTGCCCTTTACAGCTTGTTTATGTGCATAACTACTTTCAAAACATAAATTTATACTACAAAAAGAAAAATAAATAGGTTACTCACCATTAAAGTTGTTTACGAAGATAAAATTCCTAGTAATACATCCCATATGTGGATAATACAGCATTACTTAAAACCACCCAATAAATCAATCGTAAGAGTACCACATACGGCGAAAAATCACAAACACAATAACCGAAGCGTAAATATCGGTCATTAATAGTTGCCTCGAGGCTTTCTGATACACCTGCTCCCTTCGTTATGGCCACCTATCACGTACACACACGAGTTTGTATAAGATTTTCCTGTTATTGCCAATCGAAAGCTTCATATAGTAACTCACTGCTTATAGTACACTATATTTGAGAGGTAAGGTAAATGCTTCGACAACACGCCTCCTGCTGCAAGTAACATTTCAATTAATTAACAGATAAAGACGAATAGTGTGTGTGTGTTGGCCTACATCATCTCAAGTTGACTTAATGTTTTTTCCTCTAACGTACCTATACAATGCAAGCTCAAAGAATTTTACCTTCGTAGTTGACTCTTCAAGAAGAGGAGGCTTGGAGATGAAGAAGAAACTAGTGAAGTGTTACGTATGGAGTGTCGCGCTGTATGGAGCAGAGACTTGGACACTCAGGAAGAAGGAACAGAAATACCTGGAGAGTTTCGAAATGTGGTGTTGGAGGAGAATAGAGAAGATCAGGTGGACGGATCGAGTGACCAACGAAGAAGTATTGAGGAGAGTCAACGAGCAAAGAAGCATTCTGCAGGCGATTACACGAAGGAAAGCTAACTGGCTGGGGCATATTATGAGGAGGAATGGATTAATGAGTGATATCATCGAAGGCCAGGGTGAAGGAAAGAGAGGACTAGGAAGAAGATTGCTACAGCTAATCGACGACCTTAAACAAGGCAAGAAGATGACGTTCCAGGAATTAAAACGAGAAGCCGAGAATAGGGACAACTGGAGAGCTCTTTTTGGGCAGAGCAATGGACCTGTCGTAAGACAGAACACTTAATAATAATAATAAGTTGACTCTCATTCTGAGTCTGTGAAGTATCTAAGAGCAACTTCTGATAATTTCTGTTTACAGTGCGAAGTTTAACAGCAAATACAAAAATGTTAGTGAAAGAAGGATAAACCTCGAAAGGTACAGCAGCTCCTCTGCATATAACACACCCACTATCTACGATCTTCGTCAGCCAGCGCATCGTGGATGTTTCTCGTATTTTCTGTATTTCCTTACAACCATGCCTCTGAAACGAAAGGCAGGTGAAAGAAACGATTTCAGCAGAACTGTGGAAGCTGTGATGAGAGAAAACAATAAAACACAGTCCATTAAAATGATAGTAACTCCTACTAATTTTCAATGTCCATGACCTTATTCGTGAATTTCACTAGTCATCTCAGCATCTTCATCCTATCCTTCGCGAATTCTGCCTTCCTGCCCTGCCAGGCAAGATGGTGAGAGCACTTCTAGGGGCTTCAAAGTGACGATCCTTCTTGGAGGAGCAAATGCCAGGTTTCGAATTATCCTTTAACTAAGACGAGAGGAAATACAGAAATTCCAACATGGATACATTGAGATGACTGTCTGTTGAAACGTTGCAACGTGTAGTCTGCCACAATTTATACTACTCTACGTGACGTAACATCCCAGAAGTCGGACATCTCTATAGTCGTCGCCGTGAGATCCTGAAAACTTACCTAGGTAATTTAATTGGTACCATAATTATTAAAATAAAGGAACATAAACAGCAAATGTCAGAGACTTCAGAAATAACGCGTTCGCTTTCCCCGCGTGCAAATGATTATCTCTCGTTTCTGTCAGAGTTGCTCTGCTAGGGGCATGTGAACTGCCACGAACCGCTGAGCATTCCGACTCTTAAAATGTTACCTCAGGCTTCAGTTAAGCTACCAGTGTTACACCTGTCAGTCAGAGGAAATCTCCAGTCTTCACATGTCACATGCTACTCATAAGGACGATCGAAGAATTGCAAAAACACGACATACAGAAATGGAGGCTAGCTGAGCTGTGAATGTACTGAAAGCGCAATCATGGACAACTGAAAGGGTGCGAACCTCCAGGCTGGGATTTTGGCGTGGGGTTAACAGTTGCTCACCTTAAAACAACTGTATCTTATGAAATGTTACACAGGATCTCGCACCTGGCTGGTCACTGTGAACATTGTAATTAACTTCGCGTTCCATTCAAGGATAGGAATATTTTTACTAGCTTCTGAAGGTATCTACCTCATAAAGTTATTTAGTTTTGGCCAATTTATTTATGCAGTTCTTTAATTATTTATAACGACTGATCCTTACCGTACGATACACAGATAAGATATTTAACAAAACGCTAAGTAGTCTATGAACATTCATTTGCACTCAATGAATGTGCCTGTGAGTGAAGATTTCATGTTCCCCAGATGAGACATCACTTTATCCCGAGCCACTCTGACCGTAATGGCTATTACAACATCGAGAAACAACTGGAAACCTCGCAGAAAGTGATCAGAAAGAATCCGGAAACAAACTGTAATACTGAGAACACGTACAAGCAGGCCACGTCATTGCTGGTGCTTCAGCTTACGGCAGATGGCCTATATTGCTTCGTCATAACAAATTTCTGCCATGATATTCGATCTGGGATGCTGTGTAATGCTGAACTCCATTTCTTCACTGATTGGGCCCTACTCTGTTCGACTGCAGGGACAATTTTAGTCTTCCTGTATATCTACACGCCTTTTGTTTGTACTGAAATGGACATCTCGGATCCTGTTGTGTCATTTTTCTGTACTGCTTCCTTGTTTGACAGATCACAATCGTAGTATATTTGTTATTCTGTTCAGTGTATAGTTTTAATTTCGTGCTCGCAATATCGATAATTTGCATTTACATGTCCAAAATGTGTACGGGCCAGCTACAGAAACTTGAGTAAAGCAATGAGAACTGAAGTTGTCATAGTAACGATTATGATTATGACTGTCTTCTAGGTATATAAGTGTTCTAAATGAGATACCCACAATAGAATAAGTCTTTTCTTTACGTTGAAAACAACCATTTTGTTATCAATTATGGCGGCCGGTTAGGTGTCGAGCTTTGCAGCGCGGTTAGACTTTCTTGTAAAGAAGATATAAGAGCACTGATTCAGTTACGGTTTCAGGAAAAACACCTTTCACGTTCTTCTGTGTTTTAGTCGTGCCAGTCTTTCCAAGACGGCCGTGAACCTGTATCGAACGTGCCCCTTTAAGGCATTGAACCAAGGTCCAGTTTGTGTTGACTCTTTGTTACAGAGAAGAAACAACCGAGATCATCTCAAATACAAACGGAACCAGCAGGTGCAGACAACTATCCAGATGGGACGCTTTTCTCTCCAACGATAATGTCAAAGCAGCAGGAGATGTTCTTGATGGATGTGCTACCTAACACTGCAGTTAGATCTGTCTGCATGTGTCAGCCTGACTGGACATCTTCAGGAGCGCATGAGAGTCCAGTGGTTCAAGACCAATAATGAGACCATAGAAACAGTCCAATCTTAAGGCACAGTCAGCCAGAAGATTTCTTCGCTGATTGAATCCGAAAGTTATTCTAAAGTTGGATCAAATGCAGTGCAATATATGTCCGGAAAAATAAAAGTCCATACCAAATTTAAACTCTCCTTGTATAAACTACAGATTTAAGTACGATATAATAAGACTGTTTCGTCACATGAAGATGTCCATTCTGGTATTGATTATGAACAATTTAACATCTTGAACCACTAAAAATAAATACTGAACACTTTTATTTCTGTGGGAAAATTGATTAATTAAAATAAATAATACAAGTTGCAGTAATGTTATTTCAAGACAATATGCAACAAAGTTGGAAAAAAAATAAGTAATGGGTTTTGTATTAGGAGATTCATTACCGCAGATCTGGGTCAACGATAAATAGATGAGAAAATGCCTGAAAGCAAAGATCGCACTAAGATTTGCTCTCGGCTTACACTGCTAAGCCAAGTACAAATGCAAGTAGAAGAAATAATAACGGGACGGACAGAGATGTGTATCGTAGACAGTGTAACGCTCTTCTTACATAACTGAAGCTCACATTTCCCGTCTCTTTCTCACTGCTCCTCCTCGCATTCTGTCCTCTCTACGCTCCAGCTCAGCATCCCATCCTGAGTGAATCTGGCACTCTCACTACCTTGAGAAAACGATCAAATCTCCCCTCTTCCTTGAACATAAAGGAAAAATAATCTCCATATCCCCCCTTACATTCGATTCATAATACAATTCTTACACAAAGAATATCCCTCCCCATACATTCAGTTCCCTTCCACGTTAACCCCTCTTCAACGGCGAACGTCTACTTGGACACGTCCACTGTCTTCCCCTTCCATTCCTTTATCTAAAGCATGATTCCTCCTGTTAAAACAAATTTTTGTACATCCGTCATACGCTGTGCATCTCTCCCCTACTCAACTCTTATCTCCCTTCTTACTTCAAAATTGTTTTCGTTTGCTGTATCATTGAAACTCTGGGAATTTCCCTCCACCGCCACTGCTTTACTACCGCCCTTTAGTCTTCCGCATTTTAATTCTAAAAGCGACCTAATACGCTATATAAGAAGCAATGCAAACACACATTCATGCAGTTGTGTGCCTTTAGTGTTGGACAGCGAAAGCCACTGAGGAGCCTGAGGATACAACACGAATCGAATTTAACAGCATGGCGTTCTTCAAGGTGCGTCTTGTTACAAAACCTATACTACCAGTACAGAAATTATCGCAATTCAACATAGGAATACACTTTTGACAAATTGCTCCTCGCGAGAATTCGAATTATGGATATATCATAATTGGATCTGAATTACGTTCTTCGAGTGCTTGAAACTGACGTGACCAAATCTCTTTTTTGCGAGGAAGAAGTTGGCAAGATTGTGCTAAATTGGACGAAGATCCGACTGAGCACTGTTTAAAAATTAATTTACAATACTTAAAACATCACATTAATTTAAAAGTATGACTGCAGTATATTTTTTCCTTGAGTTTCACTTCTCACTAAAGTTTGTTGCATTTTAACCGCTGAAATTTGAGTGAAGGTATTAAAGTTAAATCATACAGTCCAAAGGCAACAGGGAAATGGGATATTCAGGCACTGATCGTGTAACATCTGTAGGAAACATTAAAATTTAATTTTGGAAAAATAAATTTATTTTATTAAAAGTATATAGCTTGAACTTTAAAGAACACCGTTAACAACTACAAGACAAGAAACGTATTAGCTGTAACATCAGAGTTATGATTTGAAAAAGTTGCACTTAGTATATTCAGGCGTAACGTTCTTCACATGTTTAATTTACGTAGAAAATTTCGTATGCAATTTTATTGTTTGAATATTCCTTATAGATCACAGGAAGTCTAAAATACAACCCAAAGTTGTATTTTGACAGTCATCGGGGCATATCAGTTATCCTTCGAATCCAGAACAGAATTACATTCAGTGGCGTATAGGATTTGATTGAAAGGATCCCAAACGAAGTACGTAATATTGCGTCGGTGTGCTCCTTATTTTCGTTGAAGGCTTGAGGAAAATATTTTTCTAACTGAAATTTGTGACTGGCCAAAGTAGATGATGAACTCGGCAACATTCTGAAGCAAGAGGTAGTTTCACTGACTTGCGTTTTGATACACCAAGAGAGCAAAGAAACCGGACAAGAGACACTGGAAAATAGCAGACAAATTACAGATTTTCAAAGACTCGTTAACAGTCTTACGGGAAAGTGAATGCACATCTAAGCAATTTAGGTTATATAACCGAGCCAATTCCTTCTAAAGAAAAATTAATGTTGGTATTTCACGAAGTCTAGAAACAGTTCATCAAGGCACCGTTTGCAAATTTCATAATGTTCCACGAGTTTCCTCCTTTACACTCACTCTATTTCTCTGTAAATCTAAATCTAAGTTGAAACATGCATGTTCCACAGAAAAATGTATTCAGTGAGGAAATTAGATTGAAAAATAATAATACCTGATTAACTACAGATATTAGTATTACATTGATCCCATTATGCTATCAACATTCACACAAAAATTCACTCTTCATAAGGCAAATAAATACATTCACATATTGTATGTTGCCATTTAGGGTGCAAGAAAAATGATAAATATTTTTTTAAAATTTACTTTGTACAATGAAAGGACTAAAAACATTTATATTATCTATTAGTGTATGTATTACGTATTTCGAGTGTCCTAATAAAACAAAGATCAGAACAAAATAAACCATTTAACATTTTCTCAATCTCAAATGCCAAGGCAAGAATTCAGGCCATGATTTATAGTTATTTAGACTGTATGTATCTTTAATATTGTCTCAATAAAACGAAAAGAAATTAAATGACTAATTGGTTTATATTATTTAAAAGCACATATTTTATTAGAATCGTTTTCTTTATTAAAAAGTTGATTCTCTCCATTGTATTTAGGTATTTTTTATCTTCAACTGATAAATCAAAATGCTGGCAATGAGTTTAGTTAAATTCACTAAAATTCACTAAAAACGTACAAACGAAAATTAATTTTCTTCTCTGTCACACGTTTCTCAAAATCCTCCAAGATAACTAACCTTACAGTTCCTTAAACTTGTGGTTATTCCAAATACTATGTTAAGCAAGTTACGAAATCACTTAATAACATTTTGCATTCAATGTGATAAAAACTATAGCCCAAACTTTTTATGACCTAGTTACATAACACAAAATTAATTAGCAATACGCTCTCAAAATGTTATGCATTGTTTCAAGTCATCCTCTGTTATTCTTTCGTCAAAGACGACACGTCCATCACGAACGGAGATATAATTTCATACTTTCCTTCCCGCAGGTCAGACAGTACGACCAGTAATTTGAACGCCTCATTATCCAAAACTACTCGGTTCTCCTGACTGACCTCACCTCTATTATAACACGTACCTGTATAGACATACAGGCGCCTCAGACAAATCTGTATGTCTTAATACAGCTCATGATTGCTAAAGAAATACCAAAGTATTAATACACAGCAAGATTATAATCCACAAACACAATTTCAGTTGCTGCGTTATGAAGAGAGAAGTTAAGTAATGGCCAATCCGTAGTTGCTAGAAGCTCAGTTTGAGCTACATCGCAGATAGATTATCAGATTGCATCTGGCCATCACCAGACTTCCATTATGTGTATCCGGGTTTAAGAACGAATTTACAGTAGATAAAGATGTGTAACTGAAGATTTTCTCCGGTCTCTCCCACTTTTCTTGTAATCAGATTCACAATTATTCAAAACGCCAATACTAAATAAGAGAGAAATAGAGATGGCGGAATTGAGAGAGATTTTCTCGAGGACCTCCCGCTTTCACTTCGATTGAACATTTCATTGCTTGAACGTCTCCAACAGGTATTATTATTCAGGACCTTGTTCAAATATACCCTAAATCTGTATGTTTCCATTCAGATTAGAGACAACGTTTCTCATACATACAAAACAACACGTAAAATTATATAATACACAAGAAAAAATTATCTTATCAACTACAAGGAGAC
>NW_019060172.1:151532-176868 GCF_000696155.1 Zootermopsis nevadensis
ATAGCTCCTACTAATTTTTGACCTCGGCACTAGATGGTGGTGAGTGGTCAGCATCACGCCCCGGCCGGCTTTACCCCCAGGTACCCACTGAATAGGAGACTGGGTAGGCCCCAGGTCCTGTCTGGACGCAGAGGCTAGAGGAAAATCCTCTGCACCGTCGGGGATCGAACCCCGGTCGTCCAGCCCGTAGCTAATAACTATACTGACTGATCTATCCCGACTTATGAAAAGTTTATAGAGAATGATTAATATAAACATAAATTATACATAGCGTGTACAGATACGTAAAATGTTATCATAATGCTATTAGGTGGTTATAATATCTTTAACGATAGGCCTAATTCTGTTAGTTGGGATTTGTAACATATTTATAAACACTGAATTAAAAAAATGTACAATATAACAGACAGCTATGTCAGGTACAACGGAAATTGGTGCAGTTATTATTACTGTATTTTTAATGATGATATCAGCCACTTCGTCCTCTGTCTGATATGGGTCCTATGTAGCCTATATGACCTCCCCTGACAGCACCACAAAGGACAGGTTTGATTCAAGAAGGAGCTATTGCACAAGAGTGATGGGGGAGACCTCTAGTAAAGTACAGGGCGGGGCTCGAAGATGAGCCGGTTTTCCGCCGACAAGAGATGTGAAATTCGTCATAACTTCGTGCCCCACCCTGTACTAGTTAATTAACCATCAAGAATGACGTGAAATCTAAAGTAATAAACACACGCAGTCATCCCATAAGTCTCAAATCCTTTTAAACAAATAGTCACCAACCAGTACTTACTTTTATACGGACAGATCCATGAATGAAAATTGTAGCAGGGCGGAAACAAGAAATTAATACAAAATTTTAATCCAAAAAATTCAGAGGAAAGAGATAATTTGGGATACATGGCCGTGCAATGAGGACGATATAGAAATTGGGCTTGAAGGTGGGAAATAAATTGAACGCCTCAAGAACAAACAAAAACTTTATTTATCGCCAGCCACATTTTGATGAGGGCAATTAGAAGGATATTTCAATTCGAAACTAACTCCATACGACTAAAACATAATTATGTGCGTTCACAAACAATCTTCTTAATCCTGTCTCATCGGAAAGTTTCAAGACTGGGCGTATAAAAACCCGTACACTTATCTCAGGTATTAAATTCATCCATCACCCTCGAAGTAGTTCCCCTGGGAGTGAACACAACGATCCCAGCGCCGCTGCCAAGCCTGGAAATCTTTCTTTGTCAGCCTGTCAAGCACCCTCTGCGATTCTGCCTGAATCTCTTCTATCGTCTCATATCTCCTTCCCTTTAGCTGAATTTTCATCTTTGGGAAGAGGAAGAGGAAGAAGTCACACGGCGAATAAGGAGGTTGCGGGATGACGGCCATGGTGTTTGAGGCCAAAAACTGCCGAACTTTGAGGGCGGTGTGCGCTGGCGCGTTGTCATGATGCGTCGCATGTGGAGTTCTTCCTTTAGAATCAGCTGACAGGTCCCATAGCCTATCCCAACAATGTCGCACAAGTCGTTGATGGTACGACGTCGATCTTTGTGAATGGCCTGCCGAATCTTCGTAACATTTTCGGGCGTTGTGCTCGAAGATGGTCGTCCAGAACGCTCGTAATCATCGGCAGAAGCTCGTACTACATCCGGTACGCCCTCTATTGACACAGTCTGGAAACTTTCCGATCGCACCTCGTACAACCGGAAGGGGATTGTAATATTTATGTTTGAGAAGACACAAAGTGTGTGTTTGGATATGAGTAATCCGTTGGCGAAAGATTGCATTTTGTTGTCCAGATGTGGGATTCAGAGGTCCTCGTGATTTCTGTCCATCAGTCACTGTTGGACCGCTTGTCTGCTCCAAGACGTTTCAGATCCAACGTTCTGAACCTTTTCTCTTAAACAAGTGGCAATTTCATTCTCCTAAATTTCTCTACGTCCCAACACCCACACCAGTTGTATCGTGTTACATAAAGCCATTTCTATTGTGGAATGCCGGCATGACCAGGTTACAGTTAATCTGGTTTCTCTACGTCTTTCATTTCAATAACAACTTTAAGTCAACGAAAGAAATTGTACAGTAACGTATGCGAAATTATGTAGTAATTACTATAAATGACTAGTTCGCGAGTGTGTAAAGTCTGCTTTAAGCTCGCCTCCGTCTCGATGCTTACAGTGAGGGAGTAAGAGAAAGCACGAAAACGCAGTTGGTTTCAGGGGTGTCCAGACATATCATAAACACGAAGGAAGTCTTTCGTCCTTCATTATATCCCTTGTCCCGTATCTTCCTTCCTTTTTCATGTATGACTCTGTGAAGTTAACTTTGCGTTGCCTTTGTTTTGCAGAGTGTGGTACTCATGCTGGGGGTGTTCGCTACAGCAGGCGTCGTGAACTCTGCGCCGCAGACCGGTCCAGCCAACACGTACCTTCCCCCAGATCAGGGTTACCAGTACAACAGGCCGAGCGTTCCGTTCCCGTCACCAGTACCAGTACCAGGACCCTCAGGACCTCCACCCTCTTTCCATAGACCGTCTCCCGGCACATTCAGGCCCTCACCAACACCAACTTATGGTCCTCCACAAACTGGACCTCAGGGACCTCCACGACCGCCTCCAACATTCGGTGGCGGCCAGGTAACCATTCGTCAGTAGTCAACTTAGAGTGTAATTAAGCTACAAAACAATTACATCTACACCAGTTATAAAATGTATTACGTATCATAACAGTAATACCTTTTTCTGTGGGTATCACGTTTTAATCATGTGAGTTGTGCCACGTCCTCTTAAGGAATAATTTACATCATGCAATTCATAAGCCACTGTGGTCAACTATTATAGACAATTGTCTGCCTTAAAATGTTTCGTAAATTTTTCTTTCTTCTGCCAACGATGCGTTAGTACATATTAGAATAAAACAGAAAGCCTTGAATCAAAACATTGGGAAATCACTCAACAACGACCAGCGTGTAAACACGATGCAACCTCGTATCTGAGTCACAACGCTGCAGGCACTTTTCTGTCAGTACTATACTTTAACATAAAAGGTACAACTTAAATTTTACAGCCGTTGGGCGAATAAGAAATATAACGTACCGTATGCACACAGACAATTATTTAAAATACACAGCAGCTGCATAGTATTGAAAAATGGGTTTCTAGTTTAAAAGTCATTAACTGCCGGTAATTTTTACAAACGCCATCTAAAAGACAAGTTATAACATCCACTGACATAACAATCACGTGTCGATGATCATCTTCTGAGTTGTAATGCCTTGTGGCTTTGTAGGTAGATACTGACTTCCATCTTCAGGGTTGAATGGAGACACATATAGCTCAGGATTCGGTCTAGTATTAGTCATTTTCGGGTTTCATAAAAGACGGGGACCTTCTTAAACTGATAGACTAGCAGATTTTCAAGAATGGATCTCTCCCATGGAGACAGTTTTAGTAACATCACAAAGCCCACTCCTAATACCTCTTCTATGATTGCTGTAGATCCTATATTGATCATACACTTAGAACAGTTAAGACCACGTTGCATCCAGGTAGTAACTTTAGTTATCTCGTTTGGCTTGTGGAAAGGGCAACAAAGAAACCGAAGAAGGCGATGCCAATGCAATAAGCTAATAGTATGAGCAGATACCTCAACTCTAAGTAGCCTGAGGAGCTTTTGACCCTCACGAGATACTGACAATTATAAAACAGATTGACTTCCTGACATTATATCCACACACGAGACCTTAGAATTTGAAATCTCATAAATTATTACACCCAAGCAATCTGAAACTTTCATTCGCTAAGAGCTAAATTACAAACATTACGAAGATGTGGAATTCAACGAATGATGTACTTGCCCAACAAACATTCTAAAACCGGAAGTCATATTTGCAATTCAGAGCTAACGAGGAACCAACGTAGCTGTCGGCTGTGGTTTTATAATGAGATTGAATTTCGATTTTCAATCTGCGGCCATCAAATTACTCTCGGACATACATCGTACTTTCAGTTTCCAACAGTGTGATTGCTACGATAATGGCTGTACTTTAAGCTGCGTTACAGCGCGGTCAGGCGTTACAAAATGGGGCTGGCCGAGTATTCATTGGCTCTATGCATTCGCGTGTGAATCCACTTTGCACTTAACATGACGAAAGTGCTTCTCTGTTTTACTGGAGAAATGTCACGATATTCAGAATGTACAATCTTTTGCACGTAAAAATGATCCCAGTATTTACTACAATAAAAAGAGCAGTTAAAGTTTTAATTCTCTGGTAATTTTATATTCGTTAAAATTATATAGTTACGTAAATTTAATTAAAGACATTAAAGAGCGTTATGAAAGGCAGTCACTTTTTATTCCTCGTTGGAACAAAACTAACGTAATTTGCAGACAAACGTACACGTAACAAAATATGTGTTCTTAATTCAAAGATTATAAACTTATTTAACCAAGTAAACAGATGAAAATAAACTCAGTCCACCACTTGTCGTATACAAACAATATTTATACCTATTTAACATCGAATTAGTGCGCTGAACCTCAGCATAAAGGGTTCAATTTTAATGTAAATTGACCCAAAAGCGTCTGATTTAGAATTCACATTAATCAAAGTTGCTCTGCTGTTTGATTAGCATCCATTCTACCCCATGTTTAAAATAAACTTTATAATGTAATAAATGTTCTAAAATGTGTATGTACAAAATAACATTTCTGTTTGATAGATCCTCGTTTTAGTTGACAAAGACGACTTATTATCGTTGTGAGAATTTTTAGGACACAAGAAAACAGATGATGCAGAAATACCTAAGTACAAGTTTCCAAATAGGAATATAATGGTGGCTGTTTATTATTCATGAATGTAACTGCACCTCTCGCAATTCTTCAATAAAATTAAATTACAGTAATTTATCGATTCGTCCCTTCTCTAACAACTTAAGTACAGAAAGCTTACAGAAGCCCCTTATTTTACTGAACGTTTGTACGAAAGCATCACTTATTTCTACACAGTTACACACGTAATAACACGTGTGCCTCATACATTTTATACATGGGGAGCTCATAGTTATTTTTAAAGTCTTACGTCTTTGGTATTCTGGTCATTGTGTTCTTGCTGCATCTGTGAAAAGTACATTATGTTACAAAATAAGACAGTGAAGAGTAACCTATTTCTCAGTCTGTCTCGTGACTTAGTTTTCATACAATGGAATACGACGGTCGGTTTACTTCAATGATTGTCTTTCGCTGCATCTCAAGTACGTCCATGAAAAGTTCATGTGCATTTTTCATTTTCTGTGACACAAGTACTTATGCATGAAGGATACACTTCTAACAGAGGAGTACTTGATTACTGGGGATGGAAAGGCGGGACTATGGTAACAAAGAAAGTCAAGACAGTATGGACACGGTGTGCGACAGTATAATTCATAGGTAGGCCTATTAAATGACGCTCCTCTTTTGTAGAGATTATGCAACGTAGACGAGATGTGAGGACAATTAATTTCTGTGAACTAAGACAGAAGACGAAAAAGCTGTCATGGTATAATTTAACAGTTAAAATGACTGCAATAATATTCAAAATACTTCGAAGGCTGTAGCTCTTCAACCTTTTCGGGTGACGTTCTTAAATGTTATTGGATGAAAGTCGATATATTTTGTAAGATTTGAGGTTTTCACAGAGGTGAGTATGAAGATTTCTGTCTTCTGCGTTGTTGCGCTGTGTAGACTGGTCGATGCTAACTAACGTTTCAGAGGTCATACTGCCCTGATGACGGAGGCAGTGTGACCTCTGAAACGTTGGTTAACATCGACCAGTCTACACAGCGCAACAACCCAGAAGACAGAAATCTTCGATATATTTTGTTTGCTGGAAAACAGATAGTGTTCTACATACGTTAATTTTGCTAAATTTATTTTGAAACCCCCAAATTAATTTCTTGTGTGGATTTTCAGAAAACATCAATTATTATGTATAGATTAAGGCAGTGTATCTTTATTGGCTGGATGGTCCGACGACTGTAACAGTAAATCCATTCAGTTTTATTCACTATATCACTCGCCTGAACGTAGTGGTTGGTACAAAAATCAATCTCTACAACCTTATATCTTTTCTTTCACAAATCTCAATTAATTTTTCCCTCTTCACTAATTAATAAATAGTTATAATTTAGGTGACGCATTATTCAAATGTATCAGACGATTGTGTCTGCAGAATCTGGGCGACGAACATCTTCATGATCATCACGTACCTGGCATGCCTTACGATTTCAACTACGCCGTTAAGGACGATTATTATGGAACAGATTACTCGCATAACGCCATTAGCGACGGAGATGTTGTGAAGGGCGAATACCGAGTTCTACTGCCAGATGGGCGTCTGCAGATTGTGCGGTATACCGCCGACTGGAAGACTGGATTCCATGCCGATGTCTCGTATGAGGGCCAGGCTTCCTATCCCGATACTAATCGTCCAGCATACAATTACCCTGGACCCAGCAGTAGCATCGGTGGGAGTGGTCCGTCAGCTACGTACGGCCCACCTGGGACATCCAGCCCAGGCTATTAGATCCAACGCTTTCTGCATCATTCATTCAGCAACAACAACGTCATGGTTTTGTTCGCTACACCCACACTTCATTAAATTGCCTAAGACATAATTTAAACGTAGATGTTTTGTTCTCATTTCGACTGACTCGGATTCTGACTGTCAGTGGAAAAACTGAGGTGATTTATACGACATGGTCTGATACTAGCCCCTAACATGACTAATGGTACCAATATGTATTCATCTTGGAAACAGAATTCTGAGATGATTTACTTACTCCAAAACATCCCCAAGTTGTTCTACATTATTTAAATTAAATAATTTGATTCGCTATATTTATTTTGTGTGGTACAAAAATCAAAATATTAATATGGATCATGTCTCTAAAAAGTACCATTACTTACCAACAATACGTCTCTCACAAACGATGTTCAGTTGTCTTCGATGAGTATGTTAAAGGCGACATTTTAATTTTGTATTTCTACCTCTTTGAAGTATAGATAAACTTTACAAAGGGCCGATGGCTAAAGTTTCTTAAGGATTTTATCACCGCTAACTTGTTAACAGTTCCTCCACTTGAACGAAGGTCTTCAGTTTGTAAAATTAAACCTGTTGCCATCGTCTTCTTACTTAGATAACGGATATATTTAACGACCACGTTATTCCAACGCTTATAAATTGACATTTTGGTCTTCACGGAAGTTTTAGTGTGATTCTGTTAGTACAACTTTAAGGCAGCATGATATCGATTTTAATGTGTTATTAAATATGTATTCTTCCTACATTCTACAAATGCCAGATTCTTACTAACGTAATACATAAGAATAAAACCTAATTACCATATAAACTTGAAACACAGAGAGGTATGCGTAGTATCATGTATGCACTAACACGAATACTCCAATCAGTATTCAGAAATTATTTGAAATATAGGCTTAGAAAACTGACGTATTCATTTTATATTACAATTAATGGTATCATGCAACCTTGATAAATCTAAAGTCTTCCGGGAGACGTCATACATGTATAATTAATAAGTATATATTTTGTGTCAAATAAAACAAAAAAATTCCCTACGGATTTATCATCAAAGTGGGAGTGAAACTGTATCCGGCAGATGTCATGCACATCGACTAGAATGCCTTTCTATATCGTTGTACAGTATGAGTGTGACTATTTTTGTATGTGTGTTTAGTATTATTATACAAATGTAATTTCTGTTGTAAACTCAAAATATACCTTCGACACTTCAAGCAAATAAAAAGTGTAAACTAAAATTGTTTTACACATAACCACCCGCTTAATAATATTTTGTTAAAAACTGTATCAAAATGCCGAGCTGTTCTGACCTAAAACAATATTAACACTTTGCATTTCTGTCGTCTCTTATTTCAAATATTGCATCTATTCTTGAAATTAATCATCAACTTACCACTCACTCAAAAGAGCTACAGAAATAGAGACACGCAGACGCCGAGTACTTACGCTGTAGCCTTACAAAACTGTCCCCCTTCTCATATGCGTGCACATTCAAAGTTGGTACAAATGGACAGAGTATCAAAATATCTCGGTGTTTAACAGAAAATCTGTAATTTTGCCGTTGAATGTTGAGTACACCACTCTTCTAAGAATACTTCTATTCGTGATGTAGGGTCACCTCATTGAAGAAATGTAGTATAGTATATGTGGGGGCGATCATGAGTTCTAACATTTATCAGTGTCAGAATGTGCAACATTTAAAAGCAACTAGCTACGAGGCTCGTCCACAAAGTAAGTTTCCCTGGGGCCGTTTACAGAAACAAAACACAATTTCATGGAAATATTTATTGCAACAGATACAAGTGTCCAGCTATTTTTCAACATATTCGCCACCGGAATTGAGACATTGGTCATACCGTGGGACCAACTTTTGAATACCTGTGTCGTAGAAGTCTGCCGCCTGGGATGGGATCAAAAACTTTATCACTGACCGCACTTCACAGTCGGCGGGAGCTGGAATAAGAACCTCCATCTTCAACAGCTTCCACGATGCTACTGTGAGAACGCGGGAAGTACCGTTAGTGCATGCGCCATGCTACGTCATTGCTCTATCACGTACGCACAGTCGCTTCGCGCAATATAAGGTTTGCTAGCTGTGGGACGAGTGGGAAACTTACTTTGTGGACGCGCCTCGTACAACGCTAAATATCTTTATTATGCAGTTGAAGTTAGTCTTCCAGCGTTGCAATTGGCTTTAAAAGAAAGGGGGGGAAAGCATTACGTCAGAAATGGTAAGATACGACGAATGTGGGCTCACAGAAACAGCGAGTAATATTTCTTTACGTGCAGGTAAGTCTGACCATGAAATTTTTAAATTGCTATCAACTGTTCTCGTTGACTCAACATAATTTACGAAGCTACGTCATAGGGTCAATTTTCATCGCTGGTCCAATTTTCGCTAGACAGCTAGACAAAATCCATCGATTCAATCACGTAAAAGGAGATGATGTGGCTTAAAGCATTTTATACTCTACTCCATTGTGCGATGTGAAAAAGACTTCTAAACTTTAAAGAAATTAGAACAAATGAAGAACACAATTAGAAGGCCAGAGGGCATGCCGCATCTGATGACGCTGTGCGAAAATTTAATTTTAAGAGAGAGTGAAAGGTGTTCTGCTACTGAAATAATAAGCTTTGATTTAGCAATGTGGGACATAATCCCACAGTTCTGTTCAGTAGCGAACCTAATGGAAGGTTTTTGCTACACGCTATGAACCTGGTCTTACCACACAAAGTGTCCTGTAATTCAGATGTCTGTGACCCCAAGTATCATAGGATGTATCAAAACGTCCTACACAGCGTACAGTCTACAATTCCAAACAACACGAAAATGAAGGAAAATAAAACAAAACATGACAATTGACTTAGCCCGTTTTAAATTTATTTTTGTATAGCCATATACACATGTGTTAAATGGAGTCAATATGTGAACCAGCCAACCTCATATTAATCCCCATGTGCATGAGAGCTTATAGAACGAAAGTCTAACAGTTCACTTACAGAGAATTTATAACAAAGACGTGTTCCAGCAACTTCAAGGCAATTATAATATTTCACGTGTCACTAGCCGTGCATAATATAAACCAAGACAAACATTTTATTGAAAATTATATCAGACCTTAAAAGTAACGAATATACATAAAAATCAAAGCTTATTTCAACATTACAACTCTTTTTTCCCGGTTAATTATCATCGTAAGACTTTACCATCAATTATTATTACGCTGAATTGACCGTGAACTAAAACTGATATGATAATGTCACACAGATTCTTATAGATCAGCAGATAGAACCGTTTGAACGATAATCGATAGTGATCGAAGTTCTTATGGACTGCCATTACTCGTTCTCCCCATTTATTTTACTTTATGAAAGCATTCACGAATTGAAAATCAAGACACAGTAACAAATCAAACGCGCAGGAATTGTTACGCAATGCGTACAATGCCGGACTTGTTCCTTTACGCGGAGTTTTACATTTCAGGAAAGTTTCTACCGTGTAAACGAGAAAATTACTGTATTTGGTTATAATACCTTGGGAGTGACTTGGAAACTAGATTATGGAACATTGCTATGCAAATTTGGTCTCTGGCTGGACCTCAGGGTGTAGATGGAAGTTGAGAATGAGCTCACTTCTGAGGATCAGAGAAGCCTCTTGCTCTCTCTGTCGGGCCAGGTGTGAACTGTAGATGAACCTCTGATGTATTCTGTGCTGCTCTCTGTAAAACTCGTCGAAACCTAACGAGCAAAACGTGTTCTATGAAGCAATTTCTACCAGACAATTCCCAGAAGCTCTGGGTTGTGGTTGTATTTTATCGTTCCACAGCAAGTAAGCCTGCTTTACGAAACAAGTGACGTAATTTTTAATTAATGTTTAATATCGCACGAAATTTAACGTTTAATTTGATTACAATAAAGTATAACAAATAGTTTACAAATTAATTTGGGTGTCGGAAGGTAAGTTAACACTTCCCACTATCGTAGAAGAAATTGTGAATGAATGAATTTGCCTAGAACCTACAATATTTATCATCAGTCAATCAGATTTCTCAAGAAAACACAGTTAACAAATTCTATTTCACAATGTTCAGTTTCTGTCAAGCATCATACTTACAACGCTAAATTATAATTCATATTCTTTGAATATTTGCATATTCTACCTGCGACAAGTTAAAATCAATAAACGTGGACAATAAACAATTTGATGTCAACAATTAAATAATGAACTTTAAGAGAAAATTCTGAAAATAATGCACTGTACGATTTAATGGGAATATATTTACCTTAAGAGCAAGCCAGTCAACATAAAAATCAAAGCTTATTTCAACATTACAACTCTTTTTTCCCGGTTAATTATCATCGTAAGACTTTACCATCAATTATTATTACGCTGAATTGACCGTGAACTAAAACTGATATGATAATGTCACACAGATTCTTATAGATCAGCAGATAGAACCGTTTGAACGATAATCGATAGTGATCGAAGTTCTTATGGACTGCCATTACTCGTTCTCCCCATTTATTTTACTTTATGAAAGCATTCACGAATTGAAAATCAAGACACAGTAACAAATCAAACGCGCAGGAATTGTTACGCAATGCGTACAATGCCGAACTTGTTCCTTTACGCGGCGTTTTACTTTTCAGGAACGTTTCTACCGTGTAAACGAGAAAATTACGACTTGTTCCTTTACGCGGAGTTTTACATTTCAGGAAAGTTTCTACCGTGTAAACGAGAAAATTACTGTATTTGGTTATAATACCTTGGGAGTGACTTGGAAACTAGATTATGGAACATTGCTATGCAAATTTGGTCTCTGGCTGGACCTCAGGGTGTAGATGGAAGTTGAGAATGAGCTCACTTCTGAGGATCAGAGAAGCCTCTTGCTCTCTCTGTCGGGCCAGGTGTGAACTGTAGATGAACCTCTGATGTATTCTGTGCTGCTCTCTGTAAAACTCGTCGAAACCTAACGAGCAAAACGTGTTCTATGAAGCAATTTCTACCAGACAATTCCCAGAAGCTCTGGGTTGTGGTTGTATTTTATCGTTCCACAGCAAGTAAGCCTGCTTTACGAAACAAGTGACGTAATTTTTAATTAATGTTTAATATCGCACGAAATTTAACGTTTAATTTGATTACAATAAAGTATAACAAATAGTTTACAAATTAATTTGGGTGTCGGAAGGTAAGTTAACACTTCCCACTATCGTAGAAGAAATTGTGAATGAATGAATTTGCCTAGAACCTACAATATTTATCATCAGTCAATCAGATTTCTCAAGAAAACACAGTTAACAAATTCTATTTCACAATGTTCAGTTTCTGTCAAGCATCATACTTACAACGCTAAATTATAATTCATATTCTTTGAATATTTGCATATTCTACCTGCGACAAGTTAAAATCAATAAACGTGGACAATAAACAATTTGATGTCAACAATTAAATAATGAACTTTAAGAGAAAATTCTGAAAATAATGCACTGTACGATTTAATGGGAATATATCTCCTTTAGAGCAAGCCAGTCAAACTTTTAATTTCTTACCTTAAGAGCAAGCCAGTCAAACTTTTAATTTCATTTTAAGATAATTCAAGTCCATTAAATGTCACGGAAAATAAAACTAAGTGCTAGCATGTCCGTCTGTTGATCGGAATATAATTTGGAAGTTGTAATAATTTATTTGTTTTCAAACATGGGGGAAATTAAAAGTTTGAAACACTCTACTGTAATGAACATTGAGCATAAGGCATTTGGATAAAGTTCTGAAAATTTCACCCAATTTATATTTAATTTAAAACACAGGGAACAGAAAACTGAAACACCATGTCACATACCAATAAATCAATTCGACAAACTGTTCAACACCTTCATTAAAACTTAACGTACTTATATTATTAATGTTAGTTGATTGTAGTTTAGAACGACATAAAGTACCTACTAACGCCGTTTAACTATTCTCAATGACGTATAATATTTTTCCGTGTACACAGAAGGGCTTTCATTTAATTTAATGAATAGAAGTCTATTTTACTTCAAGTGTTGTAATTAAAATATACATTTGTTATCTCCCCATCCATGCTACATGACTTGCTCATCACATCCTACGTAATATTAGTTTATTATATTATTTGAACTATTTTCACTTTATTTTCGTTTTTGCGGCTGAATTTACAGCATCCGAAATTGCATATAACTTAAATGTGACAGAAATAAACACAGAAGGTTTAAGAATTGGGGCTGATATGTATTACATCTGATAATTTCATCACCTGCGAAGTAGAATCAGAAAATTGTAATAAATCAGAAGTGGTTTCCGCAAAATGATGACAAGGACTTTTACTGGGTGAGAGGATTTATCCAGATCCTCCGTAGGTCGTAAATCTCTCAACATAGCTCCAACTATGCGCAATGAGAAAGGCCTCTTTCATACACTCAATACAATATAATTTATTGCCTAAACGTTTCATACCATTATACGTTGAAGAGACATTCCAACGCAGAAAAATTTCTTTTTCAAATAAAAATGTTCCTATTTTAGTTAAATCTGTAAAGTAATTTACAAAGTTTAAGCGACATGCAGTTTAGGACGGGGTTCTGTAGGCGAGCAGGACGTAAGAACATCTTGGAATTACGTACGTGCAGTCTCAACTTTGATTTATGTTGCCTGACAGTACTCGATTAACTGGTGCGTGCTGTTTAGCAATGCCGTTTCAACTGTACAGGTTATATAATTTAGAATCAAATATAAGACGATTGTGATGGAAGTTGATTTCAAATAACGTGGTCGTAGTCTGTTTTAAGGCACCTCGTCATAAAATGGTTAGGATAATCGGTAGCCAAGACGAGATTCGAACCGGTGCCTCCGGTGCCTCCTGTATTTAAATCTAGAGTGTTACTGCTAGACAAGCCCGCTGAGTAAGGTGCGTTGGCCGTTTTAACCGAATTCAATCAATAATATTTCAACATTCAGTTTATTCTCAAATAAAACACAATGCGTCTCCATTACAAAAATGAAATTGTTAATCCTGTTCAGGGAAATGGTTTATTTTAATTACTAGAATCATGTGTAGTCCCACAAATACGCTCTAGGCAAAATGCAGAGTTATTTACTGTGGCAGGTGAGTCACCTAGTTTAAAGTTGTGCTTTAAAGAGTCACTGACTAAAGAATGGACAAGAAGGTTGAATGGAGCCGACATTCCAGTTTTTCTTGTTTATATCTAGAGAAACCTTCCATCTCTGATTATGCGCGTGTACTTAATTTAAAAGATTCTCTTCTCTTAACTTGTATCTTGATTTTGGCTTTATATTTCATACCAAGGATTGATTGCAATTAAAATGCTAGACACTGTTTCACATTATACTGTTAGACTAGAAACATGGAACTTTAGTCGCAGAAGGGGGCTTTCAAAATATTCCTGTCGTATTTGAATATTCAAGTTTTATCCTGATAGCCCATCTTCAATGCCATTAAAACTACTTCGTGTGTGTAAAGAAACGCCCCGTCCGAGAAAAAATATATTCACCGATAAATTACTTTCCCTAGAGGAGGTAATCCTATATAAACACATTTATAATTTATTGTATTTTATACAGTCTTCGTTATCCGTGTGTGTGGGAGGGAGGGAGGTCTCCACAAGGTCTGTGTATACGTGTATATACCCATCAGTCTGCGACGTCTATAAAATCCGTCTTTGATGGCTCAGGGCCAGAGATAGAACCGACCCAGTTGCAGATGTCTCCGTTGCGAGATTCATGCAACTCAATTATTATTGGGTGTGCTCATTCGAAAATAATTGTCAGGACATTACTGCAATTATATTGGCAATTAACAGCTGTGTGAGTTTAGTCAATAATGTGATCGGCCATGGAAGGACGACCAGGGCCCAAGTTCTCGTCAGAATGTTGGTACTCCGCGCAGCCATTACCTAATTTGGTATGGGACTTCCTAATCAAGGAGAACCAAAGAGTTTCTTGCGGGCGAAAATACAACCGGGGCTTAAATCTAATAACTACAGTCAGTATTAAGAATAAATGGTTATTTACTTTTATGTGCACATAGGATTTAATGCCATTGTGTCTGGTTACAGAGCGGATTTATAAAATTATGCCTTTAATACTTTATAAGATACACTTTCCTGACCTTGATCGCGGCTTCTTTAGGAGACGTCACGTAGGCTAACTAGGGGACTTCTGGTAAAGAAAAATCTTGTTTTAAAATGAACATGGATTAAAAGAAAAACTGATTTTATCTAATAAATTTTCAGATCCACTGATTGTACAGTTAAAACGAATGCTAGATTGCCTGTAATAAACTGTAATGGGAAAGTGAAAAGAAAATAAAGACTTAAATGGGAAACTGTCAGCTTTAGTTCTTATCTTTTCCTGCACCAGGTTTCTTGAAATTTATTTTTGAAGAAGCATAAAAAGTTAAAATAATTAATTCCCGTTTCGGCAAAAATGTGCTCAGAATAACTTAATTCAACATTACTACGAGGGACGGCAGGAACAAGAGACAAACGCTCCTATTTCTTTTTACACGAAGGAAAGCCGGCTAGTACTTTGAAGTGTCGCTTAAGGCAACTACGCCAGGAAGACAGAGGCACAGCTACCACTGGCAAGTGGATGGAACTCCAGGCAGGTAAATTACGTGGGCGCTTGGCCGGCCTACTATGTAGTGATCACGCTTTAAAAACCTGGAAATGCAAGGTAACAAACCGAACAGTGGAAAGCGAACTGAATGAGACTGGCAAACTACTAAACAAGAATTGCATTCAGATCTAAAAATATCCATCGTGTTCTTCTGGCTTGTAACGCCATGTCCTGCAGTAAGTGGATAACGTTTCATAGGGACGTACCTAGAGGACACATTTATATCCTGAATATGGAGGCGATACGTTCCTGTGGATTCAGGGCAGATGTATACCCTGAAGATAGGCGATACGTTCGTACGATTACATCGGTAAAACCACTTACAAAAACCACACGGCGTCATAACGCGGAAGACGACAACACATAAGAATTATATCGACATAATATTATTACTGATTTTTCGTGTATTTGTTCATTTTTTTTCTGAACCACGCATCTCCGAAATACGAATTCTGTGACCTTGTGAAAATTCAATGAAGCTCAGATTTTTACAAAATAGTGAAAGTGGATCAGTGGAAGGTACACCCTGGTGCCACACTAAACCGACAGGATTCTTTATTTAACCTTCCCACGAACAGGTTTTCAGTTTCGCCTTTTCGGTGTCACTGCGTCAGATATCTTCATTGCTTTCATAAGACGTAATGTTCCAGTTTACGACAATACCAAGGAAAATATAACAATTTCTATGATTCACCAAGTAGCCTAGATTATTAAATCTAAAACTTCTTGACGATGGTGAAGAGACAATTGAATAAAAATTGTCTTGGATATTATCTATCGTCTAGTAAATATAAAACGTAAAACGATGTTTCGGAGATAGGGATTAGGTCTATCTAGTGGGCCCAACTGTGTAGGAACCTGAAGACGGAGATAGAGTCCCATCTCCGAAACGTCGTTTTGCGTTTTATATTTACTAGACGATGGATAATATCCAAGAAAATTTTTATTCAGCCTAGTTTATTATTCTTAACATACAAACAAGTTTGATAGATATTTTCTGATTCACTATCGAATGAAATATTACATTTTTAATTCCAAGAGTTAATTACATGTCTCATAAAACCGAAATGTAAATGAATATTTCAAACAGCAAATATGCTGTTGTTTTTCACTATTAAAATATGTCATGACAAATAGATCTATTATTAGGAAATAAAATACAGCTAACGAGACTTCCAATTCAGAACTTCGCCTAGTCGCCACGTTGGCATTACTGACACCAGAAAACATGAGAAATAAGGAGAATGGCCTATAGTGGCATGACGTTCATACGAAGTTTCATGAAGTTAATCTATTGTTTAATTAAAAAAAAATTAAAGAAACGAAAACTGACAAATTTGCAAGTTCTGCTGCTAAAGGATGAGCTTTATCTAGTGTCTGTCTTCTTCAGACCATTCATCGTCCTTTTATCTCAAGTCTTCTTTAATATTTTGATGGTTTTAGTTTCCATAACCTCTTTATGCATTAACAGTCTCACATTTTATTCGTCCAACAAAAATCTTGCACTTGATAAATGGCCATTAAATAACGTACAGTGACATATGTGGTATTGCAAATATTGGACAAGACTAGTTTAGGCCCTATATCCTGTAAAGAAACAGGCGATTACAACTGACGACTGTCATGGACTTTTGCAGTCCCCTCAGAAGCATGTCCCGATATTACTCAAATTATGGTCAGATGGTTTAGTCAGTGCTGACGTACATGATCTACATATCCGGACGAAACAAGGTTAAAATCTTGTCCGTAATATCATCAGTCAAAACCCAGGGTAATCTCTATTTTCCTCAGTCCCTCCTAGTGCACTAACGCAGAGCAGGACTGTTTCCAGTTTTTACCGCTGCAATGAACTTAAAATTGTCCTTCCCGAACACCTGATAGCCAGTCATCTGTCGAGTTATTTATCGTCTTTTATGGAGCCGAAATATTTATCACTGTCTTCATAAAAGCACGCCGTTAGACCTTGTCTTTGGGTGAATCAGGTTTACTCCTTTCACTGTTCACAATCGCTCTAAACTTCATCGGTGGCAAATAACTTGAACATTTGATACAATGCCCTTGAATAACCAAGGCACCAACATCAATCATGGTAAAGCCAATAGCTACGTCAGCTAAGACAGATCAATGGACGTCAGCATTGAACTCTGGACTTACATTTAGGCTCCTGTGTCCAAATTTCTCTTATTTTGGTATTTTTATATTCTCTATCACGTGTTTTAAGTTACACAACGTTAAATGAGACCAAACAGGTAGACTGTGAGGATACTGGGCAGCTCAGTTCTGCCTATTCTGGTAACTTGGTTAAACAATCAACTTCTGGCTTCTATTCAGCAGGCGCCCGGTTTGAACCCCGACTGTGAAACAAACTATTATGGCTGGGGCTTTTTATTGAGGGTTCTAAATCCTTCCACATGAATACCGGGATATTATCTCAAAGCAGACATTGGCCTATTCCCCCTTTTTACTTTCGTGTTCAACGAACGAAAATATCCCATACAAGTCGATACTAAATAACCCCTGCGGTTGATCGGTTGCATAACCCCAAAACCTACAATCAATCCATTGTCCTAACATTCATCCGTAAGAACTGGGGAGAACTTAAAAACATCTGGGGATGTCAGAACCAGGAGTCTACATTCGCCACCCAGAAGCGGACTTCTAACCGACAAAGTCCGATGCTGCTGAAGTGACAATTTATAGACAATTCGGATCTCTCTCTCTCCCCCCCTCCCATCGTCTTGCGCAGCTTCTGCGAATCGTCTTGAGATGTGATGGGATAGTGAAAGTGAACGCCAAGACGCAGTGAGGGCCCCTGCAAGTAGGGCAGGCGTGGTGCGAGGTCGCAGGAGTGGGTTCACTCGCTCATCCTCACGTCGGCGCATGAGATGATGTTACGTAGCTCTCGCAACGAAACCAGAGCATGGTGCCCCCCGGCAGTCGACTGTTTTGCGACACTCAACCGCAGCTCCATTTATAAAGTAGATGTACTCCATCACAATGCACATATTTTACAAAAGAGTTCATTCTTTGCCGTTTCATATTTCTCAATGTCCTTGATATTTATTTACAAATCTAACAGCCACGCACGCCGTTAAACATTTGGCATATCGGAATATGTTTCACACAACAGATTTTGGCCATAAAATCTATGTTTTGTATAATGTATCAATACGGTGAACCGTTCTTGATAAAATTACATACAATAACAGACTTATTAACATTTGTGTATTTTTAAATATTTACAAACTCGGCGACTTGAAAGATTATAACGATGAGCTGTTTATTTAATTCATACCAGTCTAAGTAGAAAATATATCAGGCAAATATTTATCAACAATGGACCCAACACTAGTTTAATTTAAAGTACTTTTGGCCAGTTTCGTGAGTGGGTTACATAAAATTCAACTAGAATATTTTATAATGCCCCCTCCTGACTCAGTCATGGGTTTTCTTGGAGTTTGTAGCTATGAATTATTAATTCTGTTGCAGACAACATATTTCATTTTGCACGTTTACGTGCTTGCCTTCAGGCATTTCTGAGGACACAAGAAGTGCTTCACGTTCTTGATACGTGGAGTTGAATAGGGTACGCGACCCCATACAGTTACGTCTTTTGCATTGTACCATGAAGCTGCTACCCCTGTGTGTAACACCTCGCCATGAAGACGCGAGGGAGAGTTCGACGCACTAAAATACCTAAATATACCAATAAATTGATCTGTCGAAATTCCTATCTAGAGAAAAACATGTCCAAACATCGATATATTGGAACAATGAGGCATAATTTAAGGTACCATTCCGGCACTTCTATGGAGGAATAACGTGAAATTATACTGTTACATAAATGCTGAAACCGAAGAGTAAGAATCAAACTATCATTAGAAAAATATAATTTACTTCATATTTGTATTTATTATATTTGGTCTAACAGACAGACCCATAATCAAGTTGAAACACTCCACACATTTGTTTCACTTTGAGCCATTTGTAATGCATAGAAGGTTAAAATGACTATACAGATTTATACTTGTGATATAAAAACAATTTCACATCCCCTTCCAAAAACAGTCTACACGTTGCTAATTGTGCATCAACTGTCGTACGTCAATTGAATAAAAATTTTCTTGGATATTATCCATCGTCTAGTAAATATAAAACGTAAAACGACGTTTCGGAAATGGGACTCTATCTCCGTCTCCGTCTTCCGAAACGTCGTTTTACGTTTTATATTTACTAGACGATGGATAATATCCAAGAAAATTTATATTCAATTGACTCTTCACCATCGTCAAGAAGTTTTAAAACTGTCGTACGTCTTTAACTGTAAGAACTGTTATCTCTGACGTACGTATTGTAACTGAACATGCATTATTATATGTAATTATTTCATAACTAAATATTACCACTTACGTTATTCAACTTTCACATGAATAATAAAAATACAAGAAATAAAAAACAAACATAATTATAAGGTTACATAAAATATGCTAAAATTATCTCAAATCTCCTGTGAGTGTGTACGATAAATGTTGCCCAGCAAATAAACAACTTCGTTGTTCGCAATGATTTTTCACGCGCATTAAGTAACAAATGCCATCAGAATTTGCCGCCCCAATTACACCGATCAATTAAGTCCAGTGATAAATTAGAATGAAAAAGGATTGAGGAATGACGATCCTTATAAAGCATTCGTCCGGAGAGTCCGAGAAATTCAGTAAGCAGGTCATAAGTTCGGTCAACTGACATTTCGAATTCGAGTCTTTAAATTTACAGCCGCCATACTCTCTCGGCACAAAACTGTTAAATATAAAGACATAAATAAATTCCCCATTTCCCAATGTGTTAACATACGCCGTGCAGTACGAGGTACGGTTTGTATTTTATTCACAATTTAGTTGTGAAAATAGATTATTTATACATATGTTATTTCATGTTAAGATTCACTTTGAATTAAAATGGAATTATAATTTACAGCAAATGAACTGACTGTGTGAAATTCTAAACGTCATTCGACAATACGATCACGGTCAAGCAAATAAATGAATGAAACACCTCATTAGGCGTAACACCATATTTGGTGCAAATGTCGGATGCGTGATGGTTTCATGGCTGTCGAACAAATGCAGTAGCTGGAATTAGCACGCCTGTTTCTTAGAAAGAACGCCATGAAATGCATTCAAAGAAATCCTCGTTGTAGTTCATGGTGAGTCATTCGAAGCCATTTGTATAAAAATTATTTTTTGTGCTTTATTTAAGGCATCTATATTCACATTATAAGTTACTTCTCGTTCTTGTTTATTTATTTTTAAAATATTCAAGACTGCATTTAAGGTATTCACTATCAGTACCTGTACTGGTCTCAGCCAACAGAAATTCTGTAAAACTGCCCCTTTGGTTGACCAAGTACCAAAATATGAAATAATATCGCTTTACTTAATTAAGCATCACACTATGAAGAATGCTATGGGGAACTGGAGGTATAGTTCCATGCATTCTTAACCTCGACATTAGATGAAGGCAAGTTGTTAGCTGGAAAGTTACGAATCTGAAGCTCTTATCTTTTAAACACAATCAGGACGGAAAACAGTTGTCTCTGTATTAACGCACGTTACTGAATTATCGCCAATCAGAATGTCATAACGAATAATTTGGGCAGTGTTATGCAGCTAGGAGTAATTCATAAATCAACACAGCGATCATAGCCCTCAAATGTAACTAATTTTCGAGATTAAATTGCGCTGTAAAGAGTAGCTCCATGTCAGACTTCTATAACAAGTAATCAAGTATCAAATTACAAAATCGTTCAGGCTAGGCATACAGTGTGTTTTTACTGTCATCAAGATAATGTCTTACTTAAAGAATAACAGGCAAGTAAAGTGTATCTACCCTATACTGATTCACAATAAGCTAATAAATGTGCACGTAAGCACGCTTATCACACCTTACCAGTAGCGTAGATCTACTTGCAGATAGCCAATTCTCTCGGGTCCCTTGTTCTTATTTTCAGCATATATTTCAAACTTATTGATCTTAAAAAAACCGTGATTTATTTGCCTATGACTGGTTTATTAATTTATCGAAATATTTCCTTTAGCCGCCCTAACATCTGACTGCCTGGCCAAGATGATGTAGAATCCAAATACTTGTTACATAAAGAGATAAATCTCTAAATTGTCCAAGATGATAAGACGATTGTAAACACAACAATGTTTTGTACAAGGGTCATGAAGTTTTCCATGGGTTCCCTATAGACAAAATGTTCTGGCTTTCATACAAGTTAGTGAAGGGCAAGACATACGACAAATCCGAATAAATCCGTCTGATTTATAATCGCGAGGCCTTCTGCACAGTAAGCCAGCGGCTTACACGAAAAAGATCCTTATGATATAATGAAAGGCTGTGTTACGTTTTCATGATTTAATAATAAGTTATTATGTTTCTTATGTTATGTATGGAATGCAATCTTTTTAATGTTGTGCTGAGGTTAGGAAACAATGCTGAGAATGATAGCATTACTGCGCGTTCTACTGCTAACAACAAGAAATTCGGTTTTTGTTTTCCGATTTTCCTCTCAGACCGTGAAATTATTTCAGTCATCAACTGAGACACGCAAAGTCACCGAAATTCAAGATCAGTGAAATGTAACACAGGTCTTTTCATAATTTAGTTAAACTGAAGACGTACAGCGGATTAACTGGAACTTAAAATTAAAAACACAAAAACTCCAGGGTGCAGAATGCTGTTGCAGCTGAAGAATCGAAAGAGATTGGAAGATGATCAGAGAGATTGAATAGATAACAATTTGGAAGAAACCACTCGTGGTCTGTTTAAATATACTATAGATTACTATCCCCGCTTTTATCTGGATAGACTGAAGAAAACCACAAAACCCTTATCAGTACAGTTTGTAATTTAACCGAGATTCGCGGCATATACTTTCAGAACACAAGTCTAGATATTTACCACTACACTAACCTGCTCCGTATTATGGATCTAATATTAAGCACTAGTACAGCGAATAAATATAGCGGCAGAATTCTTGTATTTATAAATTACTTGTGCATCTTACGAGCAGCATATTAAGTATAAGATTTCAACAGCCTCAATGGTTTGCTTTTGCCGCTAAACCCGAAACTTAACTGGTAGCTTGAACGTGAGTTAAAACTGGATGCTACAAAGATGACTGTGTAGTATGATCACGACTCACGTCTCGTTAGTTCCTGCTCCTGCATATGGAACACCACCGAGTGAGCTCGTGAATCTGAATAAACTAACAGATAAATCGGGGCACTGCACACATTTCATTGGAAGGCCGGTTGCAGCATCGGAGATACTTTTTATTTTAAATAAAAATCTATAATAATGACGTAACAGAAGTCTTAACAGAAAACGAGCGAGGTTGTCTACACGCAACCAGGATTCATCTCCCTTTCTCTCTGTCTAAATTCACTCTCTTCAATATCATGTGTCCCACAGATAGTCTTACTAGGGTGAAGGTAGATTCACACTGGGACGAGTGTGCTGGAACTTTAATCACACCAACCCCCTTAGAATCTGAACATTCCGTATTGCTGTATTCGGAAGCTCGTTACTAACATAACCTAACCCAACCCAAGTTTACAAAATTTACTCCTTTAAAATCTTAAGACTCTCTATGGTCGACTGCCCATAAGCGCTGTCTTCAATTTAACCCCATCCTAATACAATCCGAAAAAATAAATTTTATATCTGGTAAATACCGCCACGGTGGTCTAGCGGTTAGAACGCTGCCCTTGTAATCCTGGGATCTCGGGTTCGATTCCCGGCGGTGCCCGAATTTATAACTTGTGTTGGGCAAGGCCGTGGACTAGGCAACACGGAGTTTTTCTCCGGGGGCTTCCCCGGTTTCTCCGTGGCATCCCAACAATTACTCCATTCACACACAGAAGAAGGCAATGGCAAACCACTTCTGGATCATCTGCCAAGAACGTACATGAACAGGTCCCAATCCGAAAAAAGGATGGAAGGATCCTGTTCATATGGACCTGTCGTCAGACAGAACACTAATAATAATAATAATCTGGTAAATAATTAAAAGTAACAGGATATACAAAGCAATATGTACAGATAGTAGTGGACTCTTGTGGACATGGTAATGAACTTCCCGGTTCCACAAAAGGCAAGTAACATCCTGATTAACGGAGTGACTATTATTTTCCGAAGGTCTCTCCTCCATGCAGTTAGATATTTATGTGTACATACTAAGACCCACAAGTATAAAAGAATTAAGTTCCTGTTTTACACGAATGCTAACAATTTCTCTCACATTCGAAGACCAGCCTATTAAGTAAATTTGAGTAGAGTTGTTCCGAAACAAAGAGTCCTTTCAGCGGTAAGGCTTGCAGAACACGAGTACAAAGGCAGAATTCCAAACAGTTAAAACTCGTCGTACCAATGTAGTCAAAACCTCACTCATCTCTTTCTTTCGTCGATATCAACAGAAGGTCTTCCGCACTGTTACTGGAGTACCATGTGAACCTCATGCCGCAATGGGATCGTGTGGGATGCTCGTGTTGTCAAGTCTATCCCCATAAAGCACGACCAAATGATGTCTATTGCTAGTCGGGAATAGAAAAAAGTTTGCAAGGCCTGTCTGTGTAAATGTGGAAAGGCGCTGCCGAACGAATCATATAAAAGGAATGACTTCTACCTCGGTTAGCATTCTCAAAAGTGAATCCGAGGGGTTACATCGTTTTTGGATCCCTACGAAAGATTCCCAACATCTGAATTTCATATTGTTGAAGGAGAAACAAACTACTACGATGTGTAAGGTAAGTGAACATATTTAAGAAAAGTGAAGTTCTCTAGATCTTGAAGATGTTGAAAGTGATCTGGGTTCTAGGTGGTTAAACATTTTCTGACACACATTTATTTCGGACTTTCAAATCTATTAAATTTCATGATATATGTGGATATTTTTAAACCACACTAGACACACGTATCCTTTTACGTTTCTTTTTAATATTGTTTCGTCAGAATTTTTTAGAATTGGTTCAAATTTTATTTTCAAAGTTATCTGTACATTAATTACAATATTGCGGTTAAAATTATTGAAACACAAATATTATTTAATTACTGTAGGAAACATAACACTGTGTTTAAATACTTACAGACATTCTACTTGCACTATGTTTCCAGAACCGTAACATTTTGACGTAACTCTTAATGTCATTATCATTACATCACAGTCCTGGGTCTTGGGTCATGGGTCAAATAAACATTGACGATTATAAAAATTGAAAAACTAGAAACACCTGTTTTAACTACGAGGAGACTCCTAAAAACGAATGGATTTTATTCAGTTTAACAATGTGCAGAAAAGGTAATATCAAAAATTTCACATAAAATGGCACAATGGTAATATAAACAAAATATCAGATTCCTAAATAATTTTCTCGGATCATCATAAAATGTTTAATAAATTCAATCGATAAATGTGACTTTAAACAAGTACACGAGGCTACTTTAAAAATCTCGCGTGACGAAAAAAATTATGTTTTTTCCCATTAATTAACTTCTGTTGCTAAGGGCAATATTTGTTCTGCTCTCATTTATATTTCATGTTATAGTCACTAAAATTTGTGCCCTGATAACGGCAGAGTAATTTAATAATACACTATCCTTTTAAGGCACCGTTGTCCTTATATATTTCACATTATTTAATATTCACTAAATAGCCTTTTACTTCAGACTATATTTATGAGTTTTATTCAACTCTAAGAAAAAGCACGGATTATTTCCTAAAAACAGCATTAATCAATTCGTCTTTGTAATGCAGATAACTAAATTTTCAAATATTATTCAGATAAACTTCGGACTCAAAGGGTTAAAATGTTATTGAATAATATAACGCATTTACATAACCGAAAGAAATTACGTAATTAACTCGGTCCTATGCCTCTCAAATGATAAAGAGACATACTTAGAATTTTGAATTTCTGTGCTTTAGAATTTAACAATTATCGGCATTTTCCTGGTTTCGTTTAGCGCTGAAATCTACACTGTTGTCGCTTTTCTCGCTTCAGATTTTACTCGTCCTGGCTGTGGCGGCAACAGCCGTGG
>NW_019060172.1:176883-204088 GCF_000696155.1 Zootermopsis nevadensis
CGGTTGGCAATCAGTACCTTCCTCCTGCCGGTGGTGGCCACGCAGGTGGAAGCGGGGTCGGTGGCTCACCCTCGAACACTTACGGAACTCCTAGTTCTTTCGGAGGTTCAGGCGGATCACCCTCTAACACTTACGGAGCCCCGGGAGGCGGCTTCGGCAATAGTGGAGGAGGTGGCACCCCATCGAGTACATACGGAGCTCCAGGAGGCTCTAGGAATGGTTTTGGAGGTGGTCAAAGTGGCTTTGGTCAAGGGAGCGGTGGTGCCGCCCCTTCTAGTACGTATGGGGCACCTGGTGGTAGCAATGGAGGAGGCCGCTCTGGATTTGCTGGTAAGAGAGGTGGGTCTCCTTCTAGCACTTATGGAACTCCAGTTGGATCTCAAAGCGGAATCGGGCGTAATGGTGGCGAAAGAACTCCTTCTACTACTTATGGTGCTCCTGGCGGTGCACAGAATGGTTTTGGTGGTGCATCTCTAGCAGGCGGAGTCGGAGGTGGATCTCAAATTGGACTCGGACGTATTGGAGGAGGCTCAGCACCTTCCAGCACTTATGGCGCTCCAGGTGGAAGTCAAAATGGCTTCGGAGGTGGAACTCACGGAAGTGGTGCTCCGTCCAGCACTTATGGCGCTCCAGGTGGAAGTCAAAATGGCTTCGGAGGTGGAACTCACGGAAGTGGTGCTCCGTCCAGTACTTATGGAGCTCCAGGTGGATCTCAAAATGGATTCGGACGTAATGGAGGCAGCAGAGCACCTTCTGGCACTTACGGCGCTCCTGGCGGCGGACAGAGTGGTTTCGGTGGATCTCCTTCAAGCACTTACGGGGCTCCTGGTGGCGGACAAAGAGGTTTAGGTGGAGCTCTTGGCGGAGGTCAGAGTGGTTTCGGTGGATCTCCTTCAAGCACTTATGGTACTCCTGGTGGTGGACAAAGTGGTTTTGGACAGAACGCTGGGAGAGCACCTTCCAGCACCTATGGAGCGCCTGGTGGCAGTCAAAATGGTATCCACGGTGGGAGTTCAGCACCTTCTGGTACTTATGGTGCACCAAATGGCGAAAGCGGTGGTTTCGGGATCGGATCAGGAACGGGTTCCAGCGGAGCTTTCTCTGGAGCTGGATCCGGTTCGAGCAGTGGATATGGAAGTGGCACGGGCGATGATGGATCTTCTGTGAGTAAGAGTGTTTGAGACAATTTAATAGAGTTTTAAAAAATGTCGGCAGAATATGTTCCAATACTTCAAACCAAACTGATGGGAAAACAAAGTCTGATATTCTCTGTTTTGAAGCATTAAGGTCCTTCTCCCTAATTAAGATCTTTGAGCAACTAATTAACTGCCCAACTTGTCAAATGTTGAAAGATAAATTTCTCAGCGTAAAGTAGAAGAATCAGAGTTTTCAAGTTTAGGGAATGTTGCAGGAACCAGCCCGTTATGAATTCAGCTATGATGTTAATGACGCGGAAACCGGAACAGAGTTCGGTCACCAGGAGACTCGAGACGGAGATAGCGCTCAAGGTACTTACAACGTTCTCCTTCCTGATGGTCGTAAACAGATCGTGGAGTACGAAGCAAACCAAGAAGGCTACAAACCAGAAATCAGATACGAAGGTGGCGCTGATGGAGCTGGAGGCAGCGGATACTCTTCAGGAGGAGCAGGTGGTGCTGGAGGATATCCATCAGGTGGAGCCGGTGGTGCTAGAGGATATCCATCGGGTGGAGACGGTGGTGCTGGAGGATATCCATCAGGTGGAGCCGGTGGTGCTGGAGGATATCCATCAGGTGGAGCCGGTGGTGCTGGAGGATATCCATCGGGTGGAGCCGGTGGTGCTGGAGGATATCCATCGGGTGGAGCCGGTGGTTTTGGAGGAGGTTCAGGAGTTTCTGGAGGAGCTGGCAATGGATATCCTTCAGGAGGACCTGGTGGTGCCGGAAGTGGCTACCCGTCAGGAGGCCCTGGTGGAGTCGGAGGTGGGCACCGTTCCGGAGGACAAGGTGGAGCAGGTAGCGGATATCCCAGTGGTGGAGGCGGATCAGGTCACCCGGGATACTAAAACGTTCGTTCAATTACGGATCAGTATCTCTTAAGTTTGAAACAAAGTTCCTTATATTATAAGTAAAGGAAGCAACATTCTTTCCCACCTAGAACACAAAATATTAATGTCTAACATTTGAAACTTAGGGAATACGGTCCATAATATAATTGCGTTGATTATAATAGGCCTGGAAACAGAGGACTACTGACAAAGATCGTGTGTATTGTTCCCTTTACCTCCAGAACGATGAAATACTTCAGAATATTACATTTCGTGGAAAAGGAGTGATGCACACGGTCAGTGAAAGATGTCTTCAGCAATTGAATGAACTGAATTATGTCTGGGCACATCAATGTATTTCTCTTAGATTGTTATTTTGTTGTGAATCTTAATATAAATAAAATTATTTCATATTATTTTGTGTACCATGTATACGAATGCGTTATTTATCATATAGGGAATAGGTAGCAATATACAAGTAGAGTTACTGTTAACTGTGTACAAAAACAAATTTTATTGATGCTGTTGTACGACTTTAAATCTTATACTATTATCTCTCATAATTTTATAAATGTTTGTATGCAAACCAATAGTCCAGCCAAACGTACGTTGTGGCTTTTCTTAACCTTATAAATAAAGCACATGTGATATTAAATATTTTAAATAGGTCTAACAATTCCTTCTGTATGACACATTCCAACAAACATTCAACTGCAGTCATAGAGTCCTAATAGATTTCAAGACAAGGGCAGGTATTGGAAGAAACAGAAGTTCAGAAAATCCAAAAATTGAATATGCAGAACATTAAACTTCCGTCCAGGAGCCCTTTGATCAGTGGTCACAGATTTGGTGAAATGGAACTCGAACACAAAACGCGTTCTTGGGCCGAGCCGACATTTTACAGTCACGTCAACAACTGCGCTCATAGTGGCCATCGTCGGAGCTACTAAACTTCTCCCGCATGATCCAAACTTTTTTTCCTTGCTGTAGCGTATAATTCTATACAGAACAGAATCATTATATATCCAACTGTGATCACTAATATGCCTTAAGATCAGGACTGTGGAGTCAGTACTAAAATCCCCGACTCCGACTTCGACGCCGACTCCCTCATAAAAGCTCAATATAAGGGAAAACCTACTAAAATTGTAAATGGTACCATAAGAATTTCATCAACACCACGTGAATCATCAGCCTACTTTTTATACTTATAACCTATGTTTAAATATACGTCTAATAGTTATTGAAGAAATCGTTTGAGTTGTAGACAGTCCTAAGTTATCGGAGTCAAAGTTACAAAGCATTATTCCCACACCATGTGGCTCAACGCGTAACAGCGGACTATTACCTAACGTGTAGGCTACCATCACACAATATTATTAAGGGGTAGATAGAATGATAACATTAAAATGAATGTTACAGACGTAAGTTGTCGGCCTGTAAACTGGATTCGTCTGGGTCAGGACAGACTCCTGAAACCGGTTCTTGGGAAGACGGCAATAAATATTAGAGATCTATAAGAGACGTGGAATTTCTTTAAGAGCTCAGGAATTGCCACGTTCTGAAGAAGGTATATGCTATATGGACAAAGTAAGTAATCAGAACGTAGCAAATAAAAAGGCAGCCATGCATGGAAAATGAACTAATAAACGTCGTGAACTGCAATCTGTAAGTGAAAACTCTTTCTTAAGAAAATCGAAACACAGAGTAACGAACATAAGCCCAGGTAATGGAGCACCCCTAACCGAAATGAACCAATCCCGTTGCAGATTGACTAACACCGTTCTGACCAGGATTTGTAATTACCTAGAAAACACTGCACACGCGTGATCCCATCCGAACATCATAACACATTTCTGACTTATAATTATGAAATTTCGATCAGACAACGTTAAGATATAGAGCCAAGTAAAGTCATAAGATGATGCAATGTTACAGTTACGAACACAAAGAGTTTTGAAATCTAAAAACGTATTGAGTCATGTTATTCTGGACTGCTGCTTCATTTAACATCCCTCCCCACTAGTCAGATCGCGTAACTGATTTTCGGTCAATGTTACAGATGGTAGTCACGTGCACATTCTTGATACAGATGCGTCCTAAATTCCGTCCCACCTCAAAATGTATGCTGTTCATTACTACGAAGCTCTCTTTCTTTCTTGTCTCTGTGCAGACGAATTAGCTCTCCAAGGACGAGCTGGTAGCGACAGCGAAAATGACTAAGAGTGCAACAACGGAGGCACCCCCTCCTTCTGCAAAACTTGTTCCTTAGTGAATTAACTGGGAGCCCTTGGCGCATCACAGTTTCACAATTATTAAAGGAATGAAGTAGCTCAGCTGGCCTACGCACCGGGTAACAATGATTAAGTTCTTGGCAGGCGACGTGTACCCGGCCATACTCACATTTGTCTTTCTGTGGTACAGAATATATAGGGCTTTTACTTCAAGCCCCCTATACGTCTTCATGGATTGGTTCTTAGATACAAGAAACCCTTTTTAGAATAAAAACGTAATAGTTTTGATGTTGCTCAAAGTGTCACGAATAAAAACCACCGAATTTACATAACTGCAGATGAAGTAACAATATGCGAATATAATAGACCAGAAACTTCATGCCTCTCTTGGAATGATAACTGATGATAAAATACGCGAAATTGATAAATAATCAAGCATACCGTTGTTAGTTCTAATTATAAGCCAATGACAATGGTATTGCTAGTATAAACAGGCTATTATTAAGCGAATATCTGAAAACGTATCAAACTACATGAATAGAAATGTAAGTAGACTTAAGCCGCTGATATATATCACATCATCTTCACAAGTAATTAATTTAGATGTATAAAAGAATTATTTTTAATATCACTGTTTCAATCATCAGCACATACATACAGTTTATAATTCCTGTAAACTACGTATTACGTGTAAAATTGAACTTTTATCCAGTCTGGCAGGTTTTAATATTTTTTATAACCGGACTGGACTGTGTTCAGTCAGAAACTCGAATCTGATCAGGACTAACAGCAGAAAGACGAGACTAGACCTCATCAGCATTCGCAATGTAGCCCTCCTTCCACGAGCTGTTATACATCTGTTGAAGGCTAGAAATCATAGATGTTCAAGCAAAATATGCAATTCAAGCAAACAAAAAACTCAGCATCAGTTCAATTCCGCCTGTTTTGGCGACAGTTGCTATACTAAAGGCCGTGAAACTCGCCTATAAATGAAAAACACAGTAACTTATTTGTTGGACAATAAATGTTTATGTAACAGGGTACAAGTGTTTTGATGGATTTGTGGTGCTTATTTAAAAATATTTTAATTGTTTTTTTTTCTCACGTATAACGTAGACAAAATCAAATTCAAACTTCGATGCTTTAATCGAAAGCTATATTTATTAATAATTTTTATGTCAGTGAAGTTGAATCTCTGATGTTGATAACGATGTAAGCTTAAGCGGTACTATTGAAAGCTTAAACCCCTAGAAATGAACCCTACTGAAGACGATCAAGTCTGAATCTAAGGAGGTTATGTAAAAGTGGCAATTGGAAGAAAATTCTACGAGGTGAAAAGTAACCTTATTGTATCCCTCAATACAAACGTGTTTGTGTTGACGGCAGAAGGCAAAGTAGGAGCACGCTGTTCAGTTCATTACTGAGAAACAGTTGCCCGCGGGCCGCAAGAGTTTGCATCTGCATGGGTCAATGGTACAATGAGTATCCTGCCAATGGCTAACCCGCACACCTATTCCCATATAGAGACTGTATTTGTGTGGGCAAATATAATACTAATTTGCAGGTACAGATACAAAGAATCAAAGACATAATGGTAATGACTCTAATCATTAGGTAGGTTATGACTTTATGTGATGGTAGCCACAATGAACAGACACTTATATCAATAACAGGACAGGCTCAAGAGCACTGAAATAATTAACAGATGGATCGCCTCTACTGAAAAGGTATAATGATGATTCAATTCTGTAACGTAATATCCGGCTGACGGCATTTTGAAGAAAGTTTAATAACCTGACATATATGTAATTCGGGCCTGTAGCATTAACAGAAATTCCAAAAAAAAAGTGACTCTTTACAAGCTAAAATTATGAAGTTGAACAAGCTTAGGAAAATTCTGCGTGTGCTCAAATCTCTTTCGATATAATATTTTAAAAAATTATGTTATCGCTACTTTCTTGTCTCACAACCAACATTGGTCTGTTTTAAGGTAATATCTACAGACTTTCCTTGGAAGAACTCGGGTTTCGATTTTCAGTCTTCCTGTAGATATAGCTTTGCAGTAAATTGCCCAGCTCTATAAAAGAACTTTTGAGGGCATTCATCGGCCAATTTGTACAGAATAAGGAGGAATACAAAAGAATGTATTGGAGAACAAACTACTTGGGATGAACATATCCTTGACCCCCGCGACCCTGTGCCAGTATGAAAACAGGATGCACATTTCATGATTATATCTCAAGTTCACACGACGTTTATATGATTCTGTAAATTCGCTTGCTGTCTGTCTACATGCAGGCGCAACCGGGATGGTGCGGGGCGATAAACAAACATTTTACTGCCATGTTCATGATGGTTGATTCCTGAATTAAATAGAGGCATGTATCGTTTTATTTCGCTTCGCAGATATTGCGCTTTTACAAATTGAAGGTTTGTGACGACCCTGCGTCGAGCAAGTCTATCGGCGCCATTTTTTCAACAGCTTGCGCTCACTTCGTGTCTCCGTGTCACATTTTGGTAATTCTCGCAATGTTTTTAGACATAATGCTATTGCACACTTAATAGACTACAGTATAGTGTAAACATAACTTTTATATGCACTGGGAATCCAAGAAAATCGTGTGGCTCGCTTTATTGCGATATTCGGTTTATTGCGGTGGTCTGGAACCGAACCCGCAATATCTCCGTTGTATGCCTGTATTTACACTGTCATAGGCCCTATAACGAAACGTCTTTATTCATTTAATGACCTTTTCAACAGAACAGATTACTGCCGACGATTAATTTTAAAGGAACAAATGAAAGCTTTTGTGGTCTATTTTACGATACTATCCTAACATTTCCACGAAGAGAATATGGGAAATCACAAGTATCTCAATAAGAATAATCGGCCTATAAACTGAGAGTCGAACCTGGGTTTCCAAATTTAAAGAAAAAAGTAAAGTAATTCATCCGTATCTTCTTTATTCATTTTAATTTCGTTCTTAGGGAACCACCTACTTCGTTATAAATATTTACTTCATTAAATCTGGAATAATAAATAAAAACGTAAATATACGCCCAATCCACGACGGGGAATCGAGCCCGTGATCCCAATGGCCGTCTTCATAAGCAACGTACGGTGCTACTTCATACCTGAATGTATGTTATATTTTACTTGTATCCCGTAAAACTGCTTACTGAGATGAAAATACATAAGATAAACTACAAAACTGTGTTCTTACCACAGAATAATTGTGGATCTACATATGAATAATGGTTTGGCAGTGGATTCGCGCATCGAGCGAGATTCCAACTAAGATGGTAGTATGCAAGAAATGTTAATTTTGTCAGTGTGTTATTACGTGGAAGCAAGACAGAAGATTAAATCAGAATACGCAGGTGGGAGGAGGATCTGCGTGGCTCTCATAATTGTTGCATACTTTGCAGTCTAAACCTGTTACGTGGTCATGACGTAACAAACATTCTTCTTCCAGAACCACTATCCTGGAAATGACTGGACATAAGATGTTCGTGCGCTGTGTATAGACTCGTCTTCAGCATTACGATTTTGATAGTAACACAGGACAGATAAAGACGACAACTAGTTTTACAGAACTGCGTTTGGTTTAGGTAATGGATAGACGTCCTCACAATATATTTCAATCGTTTTGCAACAGCTGGCCTTGTAATCCTGGGGTCTCGGGTTCAATTCCCGGCGGTGCCCGAATTTATAACTTGTGTTGGGCAAGGCCGTGGTCTAGGCAACACGGAGTTTTCCTCCGGGGGCTTCCCCGGTTTCTCCGTGGCATCCATTCACACACAGAAGAAGGCAATGGCAAACCACTTCTGCATCATCTGCCAAGAACGTATATGAACAGGTCCCAGTCCGATAAAAGGATGGAAGGATCCTGTTCATATGGACCTGTCGTCAGACAGAACACTAAAAAAAAAGACTACACAATACAAACGTCAGTAGTTAAGCAGCAAGCACGCAGACGTTTGAAATTCCGTTACGGATATGTCTGCTTTTATATCACTTCAAGTGTAGGTAATTATAATTAAAATTAATTATTTGCGCAATAATGTAACTTTACTGTAGTTTGAAACAGCAGTTTATTACAAGATACATATAACAGAGTTTGTGATGTAATAAGCAGAACTATTACAATAATTGTATCTGGCAAGCATATTCAAATCACACGAGGGTTTCTACTGAAAGTTGTCGTAATGTCCCCACAGACAGAAGATGATTGCCGCATTCATCGCTGTGACATCAAACACAGTTGCTACCTTCTAATAACAGTATTTTAGATTCATTAAACTGCATCATGCTCGCCCCATTTTTAAATTCAGTCACACTCTATATATTTACACTTATACAAAAATAACGTAAAATGAAATAAAATTACGTACTTTGTAGACTTACCACAGAATAATAACTTGTACAATTCTGTTTGAATAATTACAGAGGAGACGTATTCCACTACTATGTCTGGCAGCAAGTATAAAAACTAGGGATCGTCTCTATGAAAATATCAGCCGTACTTTATCACTTTGCCAGTAACAAGAATCTTTGCACTATCATGAAGGTAAGTGAGCGTCTTTATAGCAATACTAAATTCAGTTACACAAAATTCTGGAATTTTGCTAATCTGGTTTAATTTTTGGATTACAATCTTACAATGTAGGGCCTACTAAATATATTTCCCGCTCGTTAGAAAGGGCTTCAAAAACGTAATTTTCACTGAAATAAGCCCTTCTTATCAAGTACCAAAATATTATCGAGCTTTAAATTTAATAGTTGTCGTACTATTAACAGTACTTGAGCCTCTCCTTCTAGCATTTTGTGATGGTTAATGCCTACGTGCCTCTTCAACAAAACAGTATTGATGAACTTGAAATTCGAATTACACACACAGTGTACGCTAACGTGTAAAACATTCAGAGGATGTACTATGCCATTTTCACTGACATCCATGCTAAAAATAAAAACAGATTTGTAATTTTTTTTAGTTATTTTTAATGTTATTATTACCATGCAGTGTTCATGGCTACAGGAAAACGAACGAAGCATCTTCAAAGCATAAATATGCACCCGATATTTTGCAGGCACAGTTCCTCTTCTGTCTTGCTGCCACGATTAGCGTCTCGCTAGCCCAAGATTACTTGCCACCGTCAGCAGGAGGTGTCTCTTCTGTCTCGCTGCCACGATCAGCGTCTCTCTAGCCCAGGATTACTTGCCACCGTCAGCAGGAGGTGGTAGGGGAGGACCTCGAGGTAGCAGCTACGGGCCACCATCGAACGACGGCCCCTCTGTGAGTTTTCTCAGACATTATTGTAATTTACAGGCACTTATCGTCTCTAACATTGAAAGTTCAGTCCGAACAAGCCATTTCTTTCAACGCAGACGGAACGCGCTACGAAACTTGTAAAGCTTGTCGTGGAATTACTACACGATTCCTGTATTTACAGCACTAAGCAGGTTTACAAGCCGAATTCCAGATCTGGAATGTTGAGCTGGTACTTCCATTGAATAAATGCTCTTGTTTAGTGTTAGAGGTTCACAATCTATCAGTCTTATACTTAACGTAATAATTGGACGTATGCATGTCTCCCCTCGAAGTTTCTGTGCCGAGAAACCTGTCCTGCAAAGGACGGGTATTTGCACTAAAAGGGCATTTCTTGAACCACTTGGTTTCAAATTTTGCGTTAATTGAGCGGTTGCTTTCTGATTGTTAACCAGTAACGCGTTCGAGTCTATGACTTTCAAAATATAATTTTTCCTTGTCTGAAAATACAGAGTTCATTAAATAATTTACAAATCAATAATTTGAATTCTAGAAAACAAAAGTGAATTGCAACAGTGTCGTTAAACAGCCTATAGATCAAGAACCAGAGCTAATTAGTTCCATATTTCTTGCCGAAGGGAAATTAGAAGAGCCATTGATCGGTCATAATATGTATTATCTCTGAATTTCCGCTTCCTTTATCACAGGAACCAGCGAATTACGAGTTCTCTTACGAGGTCCGCGATGCACCTTCAGGTAACGACTTTGGCCACCAGGAGAGTCGTCAAGGCGACGTTGCTATCGGCATGTATCACGTTATGCTCCCTGATGGCAGGATGCAGATCGTCGATTATACAGCCGACAACGAGGGATACAAACCTAAGGTCAAATACGAGGGCACAGCCAGCAGTGCTGGTGGTTATAACTACCCCACCGCTGGAGGATACAAGTACTAAATGACATTAAAGACTGTGGAAGCGTGCGCATTTGTGACTTTCATTATATTGTGATTGTTTAACTAAGCAAATGGAATAAAGCCCTTTATGTAAAAGGTAACGCGTTTTTTAACCGTGATAAGGAACAAGATCTTCCAAGCCTTTGACATATAATAGTAATATTGCTACACTTCTAAGGTAAATAACAACATTAAATTAATTTTATTTGTAACAACTCACGGATAATTGCTAGGAGTTCATAATGTGAACATGTTATGTCCTATATATTTAAGAATGGAATAAATTTAGTTGGTTTAGATTGTTTTCAAAAATGCTCACTCTCAACTGAGGCTTATCCTTCATAATATAACATAACAGGAAAGTTTTACATATACATTTCGTATGATAAATCTATGAAAGGTAAGTTTAACTGCCAGTCTCGTTTTATAAAGAGACAATATGTGAAAATAATTTTCAGAATTATGGCGAAAATAAAGTAAGAGAAATTTTTCAAAACAGGTTCTGCTGACCCTCAACACCTCGCATTGTTTCATTTCAACATCCATCGATACTTTGAAACATAATCTAAGATGTGAATAAGCCCCATCCTCTTGTGGATTTTGCAACAGTTTCTTATTTCATTATGTATGTCGAGTCAGTATTGTGTGCAGTGCAGCCATTGAACAATGTCGCCATCATGTGTAAGGACAGCATTGCTGTGTCTCTCTTCAACACGAGTTCAGACGAGTTATTCATTTTCTCCTGCCTCAAGCAAAACCAACCTAATTAGCAGGTTATTGTCCACTATTCATCCATGAAGATGATGTGTTGATGACTAATGTCTGTCTGTAACGAATACTTTTGTTGGGATACAAACATAAATGTCAGTGCAGTTCTGCACTGTAAATATAACTTTCTGTTATGATTAAGAGTGACAGAAGAAGGCAGATAATCGTTAAAAATTATCTTTATCAGGACTATTAAATTATGTGGGCAACAAACAGGAAAACATATGCCCGCAACTTCATACATTACAAATCTCTGTCCCTTCTGGAATCATAAAGCTTCTTACCGAGGGCCCATGTCATGGGTCATGCCTTCCTCTATCCTCATCTTCGATCTGCTTATTTTATTTTGTACTTAAATGTTGTTCATTAATTCAAATCTCTACTACACTTTTAAGTATATTGCGAGAAAATCATAAATTATTTCATCTTTCTCGTACGAACGTACTAAAATTCTGCATGCATTTATCGTCTTCCTTGTCCCCGCCAAAACAATTATTAGCACCGGAATATGTTTCTAATTGGTATAGATCCCGCTTTATTATTGGAACGTGTCGTTACATGATAGGAAATGCCGCAGACTTTCAGTTTAATTTTGTGTGAGGACAGATGTCAAGGTTGCACGAAGAATGAAATTAAAAGGCTATCGAGCCTAATGCACATCTTCTAGGTGAAATGAGTTGGAGTAATTATACAGAAACAGACCAAGGGCACAAAACAAAGAGCTCCGGTTATGAAAGCGTGTAAAGTCATCATTAGTCACCAGATCCGTCTTCCATAATGAACGGTAGAAGTGCTGATAATGGGAACATCAAATATAATTTCATATGGTAAATTGAACGGCAGCTCAGGGTACAAATTCTCTTTATATTCGGTGCAGTATGTAATCGTACTACACTCCAAGTTTGTTCAATTTACGTTTGATCACGATTTAGGCCCGGTGTGATGAAACGCAACAGAAGACATCGGACATTTCCTCAGAAAAATCTTAATTTACCCAATTCATTAAAACATGTTTTAGTCTTAAATTTATGTTTTATTTGTAAGGTAAGAGCTTGTATCGAATTGCATTGTCCGGAACCCGGTAATACAATGCATTGGCCAAGTGGACCATTTCCGAAAAAGTTTGGAAACCCCTTTCGCAGGCTCCATTTAATCGGAAATTCCTACCATATCAGTTTGAGAATTTTTATTTTTATTTAGTTTTTAAAAAATATAATTTTCCACAAAAAAACATATAGGCTACCAACAAGCAATGCATATACCTTCAAGAAGCCAATAACTGTGTGTTAATAAATTATGAAGCATAAAATATTCCAAGAAGACAACGTTATACTGCAACAGTCAACATAACGTCACAACCGCCATGACATCAGTCAACTCTGTTCCCAGAGAGAGATCTATTATTCATCTTCCCAAATATTCTCATTCTTCCCAGTACCAATCATCAATAAATCATTACAGTGCCTTGATAGTGGGCGGTACATAAACCTACAAAATGCAACACGTGCAAGTCCAATAGTAATCAGCTGTTCTCACATCTTTAACAAGATTTATATCATATTCGAATGGTCCAAGGCATTCAGTCCACAAAGAACTAGATTACAATGCGTGGAGAACGACCTCCCGGTTTCTGACTATTTGAATCAATGGACACGTATACAGTATGGACACAACAAAAGAAAAGAAGCTCAGTACCGCTCTGACATTATTTACTGTACACAAACACATAATTAAAAATATTCATTTTGGCATATTTTACTGAGTACGTTCGTTTGTTTTCCTTCTACCCGCAAGTTACTGACGTAGGAAAAACGCACATGTTCGCCCCGACTAAAGTACTAGCGTCACGGATGCTCGCATTCTTCACATAAAATTAAGACCCTGATACTCACATATTTTAATAAAGAAACGACATACGTTTCTACAGTGTTAATGTTGTTTTCTAAGTCCTGCAAGAAATCATATTCAGTTCTGAATTTAAAATAGTACAGAATAAAATTCCAACCACAGCTAACTAGAAAGAATTACAACCACGCAGAAAATTTTAAATCATTGCGAAGTCTCGGAGACTGAAACAGACTAACGACCAAGAACATAAATGGGTTGTTACAGCACAACTGTTTACAAATTTAATGTAAAAGTATAATTGAGAATATCGGACACACTGGAAAAAGAACCTAAGTTCGAAATGTCCATTTACTGACGGACGCAACAAGAATGGCTTTACAACTTTCAATGCCAAAACAATTTTGGGTTTTAAATTGAACAGACAGGAAGCACGTTTGAAAGAAAACTTCGTTTATTCAACCGACAACAATATTAATGCGTCCTGATAGTTTTGGGAGGAAAATGGATTGCTTTACAATTGTTACATATGTTAAATAGCTTGACGAGAATATCATATTTTGATGAAAATTAAATTTTTAGTAACTAACGTTAGAATTGAAGATTTCTGTCTTCTGGGTTGCTGCGCCGTGTAGCATGGTAGGTGTTTACCAACGATGAATCGCCCTGATGACGGAGGCAATGTGACCTCTGAAACGTTGGTTGACATCTACCAGACTACACGGCGCAACAACCCAGAAGACAGCAATCTTCATACTCATCGCCCTGATGATGGAGGCAGTATGACCTCCGAAACGTTGGTAAACTTCGACCAGACTACACATCGCAACAACCCAGAAGACAGAAATCTTCATCGCCCTGATGACGGAGGCAGTATGACCTCTGAAACGTTGGTAAACATCGACCAGACTACACAGCGCAACAACCCAGAAGACAGAAATCTTCATACTCATCGCCCTGATGATGGAGGCAGTATGACCTCTGAAACGTTGGTAAACATCGACCAGACTACACAGCGCAACAACCCAGAAGACAGAAATCTTCATACTCATTGCCCTGATGACGGAGGCAGTATGACCTCTGAAACGTTGGTAAACATCGACCAGACTACACGGCACAACAACCCAGAAGACAGAAATCTTCAGACTCACCGCTGTGAAAACCTCAAATAATACAATGTTAGAATTACTAAAACAAGTGCATGAAAAATTTATACAAACAGAGGTACTGCGCTGTGTAAGGCGAAAGAGGGGGTTAAAAGTAGGTGCAGACTATGAACCAAATGTGTGACATCATTTTAATTACTTTTTTTTTAAATTTCCTTCTTTCAATACTGACTTTTTATGAAAATCTCCAGGCGACGAACAAGCAGTTTCGCTGTTACGTCGAAATAAGCGTCCCACAGTAACCACCGCTTGAGGTCCTGTTTCCCACAGCCTTTCCTCCCGATTTTGTGGGAGACATAACTCAAGATTGCCTGCGGTTACTACATCTGACTGTTACGTTCGAGGTCCTTTCACTTTCTGCACTAATAACTGCAGCTGCTTCGTATTTATTTGATGGATTCGACTAGTGACGAACGGCAAGCGACAGCACAGTGGAATTATGCAAGGCGGTACAGACAAAGCTGCTCAGCCCCGTCCTTCATCGACACTTCAGCTTCTCTAAGCTTTTTATAATGTAAATTTGTTTATGCTGAGAGCATAAAATGAGATTCGGTAACAACATTCTATTCGATCGTATACTCAAATTATTGGATCAGTAAAATTGTATCCTTAAAAAACAACTTCAAGACGTCATATCAATTAAAAATAATCGATGGGTTTCTGAGAAAAACGACATAACTCAACTGTTTGGGAAATAAAAAATAAACCTGTCCAGTTGAGATTCTTATTTTATTCCAACGAATTTACATGTTGCAACATAGAAATGTAGTTACAGTAACATAGGTAGTTCACTTTTATTGATACATCACAAAAAAAAAACCTGTATTTCGCCACTAATTTTTTTCTAGACTAATGAGATTTCTGCCTGAATGATATTACCCCCTCATGAGTGCAGGTTTATTCTTTAAGATTACAATATATTACATTACATAAGATTATATTAAATAAAATTTACCCCTTATATCTTAATTGCATCATGCTTGTGTTTCAATACAATACTTTTATTTTCCGTCGTTTACACAAGCTTATTGTTAAAATCATATAAAATTTCACATAAAATTGTTACATTTTAAAATTGACGACATGTTTCGATATACAATCTTATCATCGTCAGGTCTATCAAAATTAAAATTAAAATCTGGTGTATCTGTTGCTCTGCTTATATTGCTTTTGTTTTTACTCGTTTTTATTACATCTCCAGGCTTCTTCGATTTTATTTTTGGAGACGCGCCTGGGTGCCTATATCTGCAAAATCAATTTTAATTTTCATATCGTGATAAGGCTACCGAAATAGGAAATGGAATAATATTACTCTAATTTATAATATTTTAAGGAATTATTCTACCGTCAATAATTATGCTTTTCGGTTCCTTCAAACTTAGAATTAGTTATGATATAACGATTAATTTAGTCATCTGATATGATTCCTTGAACTGAGAATCGTCCCATCTCTAAACCTCTACATATATATAGGATAACAATACACAGAAAAAAGCAAACATCCGTGGCTCGTCTCGATTGATAAAATTCAAGATATACGACCAGTCAGACTGACAGGCATAACCACATCCGTCTAATTAAAAACTATAATTTACTTATTACTTACGTGTCTCACAAACGCATAACCACATCCATCTAATTAAAAACTATATTTTACTTATTACTTACGTGTCTCACAAAAGGAATTAAAGTGAATTTTATCTGGGAGATAATAACAATGCGTAATCGACAAATACAAACAGTACCAACTGGTATATCATGGATATTGCCCTCCAATACACACATTTAATATCTCGATATTAAAGCTGTCATCTTATCCTTGTAAACATTTAAACAGAAATGAAATTTAATTTTACAACATAAGCGTGGCCATGAATAAGAATAAGAATATGGTACACTGTAATATCAGTCTCCAGACATGCGACTATGTAAATTTTATGTGCAGTTGTTTTAAGGCTGATGTACATATTATGACGAAGACATTTTAAAGTCAGCTTCTCATTTGTCATTACAAGAATACAATTGTACAGGAAAACATTATGGTATGTCCTCGTATTCTGTTAGACCAGAAAGGTTATAATTAATTAATGGAATATTCATAATTAGGCAGTAAAAGTCAAACGACATAACACTCCGTATTGTGGAAAAGATATCCACACCAACTGGATTTATTATTTGTGTATCGTCGAAGCAGAATCAACAGTAGCTTAATTAAAAATTCCTTACAAATAACTTTACAGTACTAGTCATTACGATGTAAAGGATCATTTCACTTCGTAACAAGTAATCGTTATGTACATTGTGCGGTGAAGCTAATGAGAACTAAATGAGTTTCAAAGAACTGTAACAGCAGCATAGCTTTGTAGTTATCAAACCTAATGAACGTGAGATGTTACATTGTGAATATGATATTTTAATTACTCACATTAAGTTCATAATTAAGAATTATGCCTATAAAATACATTATAGCAACTGTTGGGGCAATGATGTAATTGAGTTTCTGCCTCGTACACAGGCAAATCCTCATAACACCGTTTAAAGTTTTGATCTCAGAATGCACGTTAGATGGACACAGCGACTGATATGAATATTATGGAATACTTAATATAAATCCATATACGTAACTCGTACTTTATTCCTGTCGCTTCCTACACGCAAATTATAATATGGAACAGGCCTATTGTAAGTAACGCATTATTATTGTGTTAATTAGAAATAAATAATTTGAATCATATTTAGTGTACTAAAGCCATGAATAACTATTACATTTCTCTGCTTTTACTAACACAATACTGAAATCAGAAGCCTACAGCATGTGGCTCTGACACACTCAAATCCGCCCAATTAAACTTAACACATGGCACTTGCAGACGTTCAATTCGACGACATATTTCTAAAGATTAATTCTGGATAATAACATAGAGGCCTTTCCAAGTTAAGATAATATTAATATTGTTACAGTAAAAAAGGATGGCACAACCGAACGTCGAAACCGAGTTGTTAGCACTCCTTCGTATTTGGTAAGTCCCGGGTTCAAATCCTGTCCAAAAGATAAGCCACTCCGACTGAGGTTTTCAGGGCTTTCCTCAGTCCCTTCCATTGAGTTCGGATATAGATCCTTAAATTAGGCTACAACTGCTTATTTCCATTTACTATACAAATCGTTCATTAAGTAGCCCATTATTCGTAGCTGTACAGTCTGAACTACTGACAGTGCATTAAATAGATGGCCCAAGTTCAAATTTGAAGCTCGTGAATTGAAAACAGTCTCGCTACTGCAACTCTGTTCAAAAGTATAAACCTAACAGTTCAAAAGCCTTTCGCAGAACTGCCGTCTGTACCCGTATTCTGACATGCAGTTCCATTCAAGGATGTGAGCACAGGAGAAATGTACGTCTGTTATTTGTCCTACTACAAGTAAGTTAATTATAATTATTCCACATAACATTCAAAATTCTGGTTACAGAACTGCTGTAGCCTTCTTAGACCTCCCGCGGAACAAATCTACTTTCCTTCATGCCCTCAAAAAATAAAAGAGGAAAGCAGTGATGTAGAATAAAATGTTAATGAATGAAGAAATAAAAACAAACAAATAAATAAATAAAAAAGTCCTTAGTGAAGCTGATTTCCTTTAATTGAATCAGCACCGGAATTTAATTAACCTGCGAAGTTTCAGTGCTGCATCATATTAGAAGCTTGGCAAAAAATTTGTTCCCGGTTTTGCATAACACATTCCAATTCCTCGCGTATTATTATTATTATTAGTGTTCTGTCTGACGACAGGTCCATATGAACAGAATCCTTCCATCCTTTTCTCGGACTGGGACCTGTTCATATACGTTCTTGGCAGATGATCCAGAAGTGGTTTGCCATTGTCTTCTTCTGTGTGTGAATGGGATGCCACGGAGAAACCGGGGAAGCCCCCGGAGGAAAACTCCGTGTTGCCTAGACCACGGCCTTGCCCAACACAAGTTATAAATTTGGGCACCGCCGGGAATCGAACCCGAGACCCCAAGATTACAAGGCCAGTGACCAACAATATTCAAGTATTATTGACATTACACACAATCACACATTAATATATTTTTACTTTATTAGACAATGATGACTGTTCTTCACTCGGCAATTTAATACAAAATACAATTAAATAAAATTCTTTTTATCAAGACAGCCTTATTAAATACATATATATATATATACTACGTATACTACGTATACAATCTTGTTGACAAAAACAAAACGTGAACGAAACATTATGAATTTATATTATTGTTTACAAATAATATGAGTCATCGAAATCGCCTATTCATTACTCCGTGTACGCAGTAGGTTACGCTGAGAATAAGAGTTTTGTCTGAGGTAAAAGCAGTGAGATCGAGACTTAACAGTGACGGTAATAATGGATGCTGAAACTCGATCGTTATTAAATCCATATTAAATAAGTCACTGCCTTCACGATAATCACGCTTACTCTGAGCAGCGGTTAGTCAAACGTATGCTGACGTGTGGCCTGCAGCATTTTTAAGACGATAAGCATCCGAAATGTGCAGCTTGAGGAAGGAAAACTGTTCTTCAAACACGAAATTTTGACCAAGCACCGTCTGATACGTTAACAAAACGCAACAGGATCACTTAAACTGCTAGTCATTCGGAGATCGTGACCAAACACAATTTCCCAGACGAGTGTTCAGCCTAGAGGAGAAGCGCCTGAGGGCAAAAGCGCTGGGCTCTTGCGTCTTGAGCAACGGCCATTAGAAAAAAAAACAATGAAATCTTTCGAAGCGCAAATTTCATTTTATCACATAAATGAGTTCATCTCACCTACACCGGGCACAATTATATGAAATTTGATGCGCTATTTGTACTGAATGCATGAAAAAAGGGCAAACACAGGATGTCATGCCCAAACATCTACGTTAGTATATGTTTAAGTCAAAATACTGAAAATGAACGGATTTCGGTTTTATACGGACAGTTCCTTTAAACGTTGTAAGGTGAGTGCAAATTTGGTTCATATTCGTCAAACACGAAGTAAATATCGAACATTCTAGATTTCTTAAAATCAGCTAAGGATTTCAGTACTTGCTTGGAGCTAAAACTACATCGCTCAGGAGACAACTCAACACACGACCAAAATGACGAACATACAGACAAATAAGCGGTCGTAATTCAATTGAATTTCCTCATAAAACTGCTTAAGCGTTCTGCCGGTCAATCAATTTACTCGGAACACAAATGTAAATGAAACATCAGATAAATGTATTACAAGAGGTAAAAACTATAAATAAACCATACACACACACAAACTGACACACGAATATCGATTGCCCTTCCGTAATTCAGCGAGAGAAATCTTTCACGCGTTTATCTTCCCCGTATGGGGCAACCCACGTCATCTTTCTCAAATTAACATAATATTCTGTCTGCTCACGTGTTTAGGAGCGCGTAATGTTACGAAGCAACTATCTGCTCTGCACGTTCCCCGAATCTCGCATGCCGTAGATTGCGTCTCCTACTCTCGCCTACTTCTCGGTTTATGTTAACCGAGTTACTTCGGCTAACATTATGAAATTTAAGAATACTTCAATATAACTCTTGTGGTTTTGTCGTACTCCATACACTGTGACACTGGCATATTCTATATGCTTGCTGAAGAGTGTAAGCCTCAAGTACCTGGCTAACAACGCCTGGTTACAGTTGGCTAACGATGCATTTTAGATGGGTTCCGCTGAGTACTAACGCAGCACGAAAGTAAGGCGGAAGACTAATTCAATTAATATTGTTAATGAATAACCAAATTATCATTTCATCGCGGGTATTTGTTTTACATATACAACACGTTATTGTGCCTACAAGATCGTGCAAGAAGAAATAAAACGTACGTAACCTAACCTAACCTAACCAAATATCGCGATGGGCGGATATGGAAATGAAGAACAAGTGCAACACGAAAATCACTTAATTTTACTTCACGTTGAGGTTAAAATTCCATTGTCGTGGCATCTTTGTTACAAATAGCAGATGATACCGTAGAATTTAGTAGCAATTTTTTGTGCTTCCTCACGACTCCTGATGGATTACATCAGTCTGGACCCCGCAATCACGAAGTCTCCAACTAGTAATTTACATTCAAGGTGGCTCAGAATAGTTTATACAGGAAATTAAAATATTTCAGACAACCATACTCTCAATTACGTAACTTCCAAAAAGTATATTACCCCAATGTGAAGTCAAGATATTTAAAAATGTTTAAAAAAAATGATGCCGTAATTAGATGGGCATGTTTAAGTCTACCTGGACATATTAATGGGACCGAACTAGCCCTAGTGTTTTGTTTGTGTCTTTAGAAAGGTCCGTAGCTATAACTAGAAGATCGCCTTAAAGATGGAGGCAGTAAGCACATCTGAAACATTGGTCAATGTCTACTTTAATATGTAGCGCAACATTCCAGAAGACAATCATCTTACTCTACACGTACTTTCTCTCAGAGTATTCATTTATTCATCACTCACTGGCCTCTATATTCATTTATAGTGAATTGATAAACATCCGTTGTTGACATATTTAAAATATACTACGCTTACTGCATAGTCTTGAACTCAATTATCGACAAAACAAACCAGCAGTTCACATATACTACATAAGGCGTGATTTAGTTTTCAAAGCATAATGTTTATATATATATATATATATATATATATATACACTATCTAAAAGTTATTCCACATAATTATAAGACATGTAGATGTAAACAACGCACGGTTATTTTTATAAAGATTCGTTTCTGATAAATGCAATAAGCATCAATTTGAGACAGAAACAAATGACTAGCACTTGTGACCACGGTATCTTACTTCGGGTTTCATAAAAGGGATTTACGACATTTAAAATGCGTGTTACATGTCCCGTCCATCTCACTAGTTTAGATTTTATTACCCAAATAATATCTCGTAAAGACCAACAATTTATCCTCTTTCTTAGATCCAAATGTTGTCCTCAACAACGTTTCTTAAATGACATCGTTCTATGTTCATCCACAAGGACGAGAGAAAATTTCGAAAATAACAATCTATAATCTAATATTGTGCTAAGTTACTTTCTTGAAAACATCACATGAGTGAAATCCTTGTATTGTTTACGACCAAATATATGTGTCTATAACCACATTCACAACCCAGCTATTAAATTTTTATATCGATTTACAATACGTATTGCGTGTTGCCTGTAGCATGAGATGCACAGACAACTTATAACTGTATCACCGTGTTACGCAATACAAAGAAGAAAAACGCGAATCATGTTAGCCGGACCTTCAGGCGTTGTAAGACAAGGGCAATGAAGCATCGTGCAAGAGGTGCAGCGCTTTGGTAACCTAACTCGAAGCCACCACGAGAAAGGAGAGGAAGACGTAAGAGTCCTCCTGAACAAGAATCCTCCTTGGTTGCAATACTGTTAAGCAATCTCATACGAGCATCTTAGTTCGTAATGTGTTACATATGACTGAATACCCCCTTCTCAATTAGGAAGCCTGCCCGCTATTAAACACATTCTAATTCAGACCACTATTTCTATATTATGGAGGGGGTACCTCTCTCCCGCGGTGCCGAAACGTAGGCAATAGTCATGCAGAAAAGATGAGTTTGTTTCGTATATAAATGGTAGTAGCATCTTCAGTTAATTCACAGTTCATCTTCTAGCATACATCAGAATACAGAGGAAGAACCACGAGATATCAGAGCATGGCCAAGGTAGTGTCACGTGTCAAGAGTGCGCGTCTTCGAGAAACTTGTCTCTAATTCATTCAGCTTTTCAAAGCACAGAGGCTGAGTATTTATGGGATTAGTCTGATTCTCAGAATAAACAGTAATTATTTACTTAAAACAACTTTAACCAATTGATCACTGAAGCAGAAACGTGTTCTTTTCCTTTGAAGTATGAACCTGATTATTAAATATTATCTAGATTAACTTCGCGGTTGATAGGGACTTGCACTATTGGTATGTTTAAAGGAACACTGTAGTCTCAGTCGGTAAAACAAAATTTGAGTTCAATTTTATTTATTTTTTGAAGATATCTGCCGTGTTTCTCAACATATACTCCATTTCAAAGTTCATAATTTTAGCTTCTTTTAACAACTGCTTCTGGTTGTGATACTAATATTTGCTCATTTTCTGACACAACAGGTTTTTCTTATTTTCACCTCGGCGGTGGTAGCTTGCGTATTAGCCGAGCCCCCAGCTGACCGATCGTACTTGCCACCAGGCGAGGACACTGGAGTTGCCTTGAGAGGACCACAGCCATCCAGCCAATACGGGACACCATCAGGTGCTTCCAATGGATTCGGGCGTGGAAACTACCCCTCCAGCCAGTACAATGCACCCTCCACCGGGTCTAATGGATTTGGTGGTTCTCCGTCTTCCCAGTACGGTGCTCCCACAGCCTCACGCAGATCTGGTGGTGGTACTCCTTCTGCCAGAAATGGAGTACCTTCCTCACAATACGGCTCTCCTTCAGCTTCAAGCAGATTTGGCGCATCATCTTTCGGTCGCAATGGCGGTGTTCCTTCAAGTTCCGGGCGTCTTGGAGGAGCGCCCTCAAACCAATATGGTACACCTTCTGCTTTTGGTCGCAACGGAGCTTCTCCTACAACACAGTACGGTACTCCTTCAGGTCCGGGACGATTCGGCAGTGAACCTTCTAACCAATATGCGTTTGGTCGGAATGGTGGCTCCCCCTCTCCCCAGTATGGAGCTCCATCAGCGAACGGTGGATTCGGTGGTGCTCCTTCAGCCAACGGTGGATTCGGTAGCAATCTGTCTTCCCGATACAGCACTCCATCAGGCTCAAACAAATTTGGAGGTACCAATGGGGTGTCTGGACCATATGCTTCAAACGGTGGATACGAGTACTCTGGAATACGCAGCGGAGGACAAGACGACGACCTCTCTGTAAGTGTCACGGATTTGTGTAAATTAACTTAACACAGTTACCTGACGCTTTAAATAATTGGGTCGTATTACTGCTGTACGCCAGAGATGGAAGTTCTGACACGACATTTCTGTGACCAAAACTGCTCTGATGTCAATTAAACTGAAAGTGTAAAAGCGTGATATTCTGTTCCAGGAACCAGCAAACTACGAATTTTCTTACGAAGTTAACGACCCAGATTCTGGAAGCGACTTTGGTCAGGAAGAGAGTCGACAAGACGAGGAAGCCAAAGGAACGTACTACGTCCTGCTTCCAGATGGGCGTAAGCAGATTGTAGAATATGAAGCCAATGAGGAAGGTTACAAGCCAATGATCCGGTATGAGGAAGCTGAAGGAGGTTACCCAGGAAGTCAGGGTGCTTACCCCGCACAGGGTGGATACCCAGGATCATCGCAGAGAGGACAAGGGCCCTACTAAGATAGTTAGTCATTAGCATATCAGTCCCACGCCTTGTATAGCATACCATTATATTTAAATATATTAGACTGAATGCCTAGTTAGATCCGCTAGTTAACGTTGTATATGTGTGTATCCATTACATTTATCGTGCATAATAAATAATGATAAATTATACTGAGTACACTCACAATTTGAAACAACCTTGCTAACTCGTTGTAGTCAAAGAAGGTAACACAATAACAGGAAGATGAAACACATGTAACATGCATGCTCTTATGTCTAATGGAAGTAAGTCCTTAGATAAGGATTTAAAGCAGAGAACCATAGCTCTTTTGAGCACCTCTGCAAGATCATAATTATTATCTCATCCCACGTCACGCCAGTATAAAATGCATTTGTTTAAAAAATCCAAGGCATAAACACCAAACTGACTCAGAAAATAAAATATAAACTTTCACGAAGGCTAGAAATAAATAAGCATAGGTCTACAACAGAGTCGATGATGTTTTAGAATATAAAAATTTTCACATTTATGATTTCGTTATAAAAATACTCGTAAAATTAAACTTGCCACAGGTGTTGCAAGAAAGTACTATGTGGTTAAAATTTGATGGCTTTTTTCGTAGGAATACAATACAAAAGCATATAAATATTAAGAAATGAAGAAAACATTTTGAACCTTGATATGTCGGTAAAAATAATACTTAAAAGGGACTTTTGTTTAACATCTGGAGGTATATTACTTGATAATCAAAGTACTTTGTAAAGTAACATTTCCCAACTCATCCGATCCTATCAGACAGTTAATTGTATAGCTGAGCTTTATAACTCTAATGTTACAATAGACAAAGCAAGCAGTGAGTTGTACTCATCTCTTGCAAGCTCATAATGCAGTGTATATTCTACTGAACGTCTTAATCGCTTTTCCTAAACGTTTTATTTGATGAAACAATGCTTATGGCGAGATTCATCAGTGTCAAGAGATGTGGTAGCGTGTATAACTGCATTACTTAGCTAGAGGTTAAGAGAAAGACCTTCATAGGACTACATAGAGTTAGACATCTAATATGTTCTTGTTTTATGCAGAACACGTACGAAATACAAAACTTTCATACAAACATATCAACTCACTATGTAGACTTCGCCCACCTTTTGTGACTTTACAAAAATTCATAAACACATAGCAATGAACTCTGGGTAAATTCACAGCGAACAACCTACCGAACGAAACATAGGGATTACCGTGTAACAGTTGTGGTTCTCACAACGGGAAAGTTTTCGATGTTGTTTGGGGTTGTGACGCCATGTCGACATGTAGGTGGATATCTACGTTTCTGAGGAACACATTGTCTCTATCTTCAGACCTTAAGACGGACAAGCCCACATGGCGTCGCGACCCAAAACAAGAACATACACAGACCTTAACTGTACTAGTTTCAATGTTTGTGTGGCATATTACGAGAAGAACAAACACACACTTGGTGTAGCATTAAGAACCTTATGAGAATTTTACAAGGCGGAGAGTTTCTTGACCAGTTGAGGGCGTACCAATGTCTCAAAGAAATTAGTTAAAAGATAGCAGGAGTGGTAAGTTTTTTATATAAATAACTGTTAAGATATCAATATCACGAAAAAAATCACCGAATGTTGTTAGGGTAGCTTCCAATTTAAGAATCTGCACGGACGTTATTTGGGAATCGTTGGAAGTAGGGTTATATAAGTGTAACATCAATGGTCTACCATTCTTAGGAACAGCCTTTGTAACGTAAATTATTCTTTCCAGTATCGAATGCGCACTTCTAGCTTAGGAGGTTTCGAAAACTAGTCTGACAAGGATTTGTGACAGAAGAAGACTCAAAACCGAAACCACATATTCTGTCTGAACAGTGCTTGTATTTTAGTGAAGATGCATCTCGAAAAGGAGTAATGTTGTTCGGAGGAGGTGATTACGTTCACCACTATCAACTTAATATTTCTGTCTACTCACACAACAACGACGAGAAAGAATCTACAACAAACATAATCATGCTTCCTCTAAACTATTGAAGTCCATCTGCCAAGTGTCTGTTTGCAAATAAAGAAAAAAATATGGTTCTGCGAGAAGAATAAAGCAAATGGGCCTTTAATAAGAATTTGATGTTGGCTCTGCAAATGTGTTGGCGATATTCTCACATGTTCCTAATAACATAGGAGATAACTACCGTGCAAACTGCATTTTACGTAATTGCTATCGCATTTAAATTTAAATTAGTTATCACATAATGCGAAATATAAACAAAAACATAATATAAGACTGTAAAGAAGCATGAAGGTGTTAAAAGCATAATTCACCGCTTCTCTTGATGGTCCGCCCCTGTGTGCAAACGAGTACTCGTTTTGTAGAAATAAATGTGGCTCTGACAGATTAACGTGTGCGCAGATAGCATGTTTTATGTTATGAAAAGCACACATATACGTATGTACGATACTCACAAGCAGATTAATCAATGTATTGATTTTATTAATCGAAACATAAATCTCCAGACTTTTCAGATAGTTTATCTTCCATCGCGGTATCGCGTAGAATTAAATTGTTCACATATTTATATATTATTCCGTGCTCGTGTACTAAAAATGTGGTCGAATCATATGAAGAAAAAATGTGTAACCTAATTATAATTTACTGCTCGTTCATGCACACAATGTTACACTAAATAGGCGCATGGACAACAAAGTATTTTTACTTCTCAGAGGTTTCGTACTCAACTTTTAGGGACTCATGTTTGCTCCTGTCCAATTTAAAGCACAAGACTTCTGTACGTTTTACACGATACTTCTCTAAATGTCTTCGGCGACGGAGTTGTACCAGTAATATTTTAGGTTCTCATGATGGTGAATACGAAGTTGGCTGTCTTCTAGGTTGTAGCGCCGTGTAGTTGTTAGACGTTTACCTATCATCAGGGCTATTAGTAAAGGAGGCAGAATGGACCTTTGAAATATTGATAAACTCATACCAGACAACATAGCGCTACAACCCAAAAGAGATACATCTTTGTAATATATACTTATAGTTTCTATATCGTCAGTTGGAATTTGAATTTTTTTTTAAAAAAACACAACATTTCGAAGGATGGATCTTCTTTCGTCTTTAAGGTACAGAGGGGGAGACACCTTCTCCGTTGGATCCGATAGACCGATATAATCGTCAAGTCTAGCTCTATAAATGTGAGGAGCGAAAGTTTCGTGTGTTTCATGCACCACAACGCATATAAAACGACATATTAGAAACCCAGAGAAAACAAAAGCTATATTTTCAGTGTCATTTATATTTACATAAAATATAAACCTTTTTCTTGTGGTATTCCAGGTTCTCACGGCAGCCTGTATAAAGATAACTGTCTTCTGGCATGTTGTGCCACGTAATCTTCTATTCATTTATCGCTGTTTGCTGCCTCCATCATCAGGACGATTCTTGACAGAATCAAGAAAAGCGAAGCGTATTAAATTTTCATTCAGTGATGACAGGATTTCTTTTTTAATTTCTTGCTTTCGTAATGCGTATGAAATCACTTTCC
>NW_019060172.1:213289-230588 GCF_000696155.1 Zootermopsis nevadensis
TTCGATTCCTGGCGGTGCCCGAATTTATAACTTGTGGTGGGCAAGGCCGTGGTCTAGGCAGCCCGGAGTTTTCCTCCGTGGCATCCCACCAATTACTCCATTCACACACAGAAGCAGGCAATGGCAAACCACTTCTGGATCATCTGCCAAGAACGTATATGAACAGGTCCCAGTCCGAGAAAAGGATGGAAGGATCCTGTTCATATGGACCTGTCGCCAGACAGAACACTAATAAAAAAAAGATGTTTACAGAATTTTTATCGGAATCCCTGAGGGTATAGAAACCACTTGGAATTCCTGACAGCAGGATAATATTAACACGAATCTTAAGACACAGTATGTGATGGTGTGGTCGAGATTCGACTGATCAGTACAAGGTCTCTACGATCAATATCAGAAATCATACCGCAATTAAAGGAGGAAGAATTATATCAAAAGGAAATCACAGATTAATACTACTACATATGAAATTTCAGGCTGCAAAAATAAGTGATGGAAAAAATTAAAGACTACATTAAAAATTTATAAAAGACGTTCTGAATTAGAGTGACTACAAAACATTGATGCTGGAACACCATACGAGATGAGAAGACCGAAGGATATTTTAATAACAAGAGAACAAATAAATTAAACGCATTCTTCAACCAGAGCATGATAAGTCCCTATTAATGGAAATAACGTTACTGTAAGAAGACATAACATAACTTCTAACGTTTGGTAACTTCACATGAGAATCATTAATGTAATATAGTATATTGTATTTAATCAACAGCACAGAAAAATGTTGCTACCTGTCAGTGTTATCAAGACGATCAACCTCAAGTCGCTCCCAAGGACGGGCAGAAAACACGATAAAAAAATGATGCGAAACTGGAGCATCCTGTTCACGATGACGCAAGGAGTCACATTAAACCCAAGAAAATTAATAGTCCTTCAGGCCTCTATGTGTAACAGCTTGGTCAGCACACGGCAAACTGTTTACCGCAATGAAAGTATGAGAATCATCACCACTCAATGATGATGCAACCAGGGAGTGTTAAAAGTGATGATATAGAACTCGCCGACATTACACCCATTACAGTTTGGCATTGCGGGGTAATCCAGTTTTAATGTTTGATCTTGTTTTTGTTGCTTTGCCTTGCTCTGTAATCCTCCCCGCCAGCAGGGTCATCGCAGGTGGACTACTCGTATATAAATGCTAGTCACATCTGCACAATTAACGCAGTCACCAATAAGAACTCACTCAGCGCTCTAGACCATAAAATGGCTAAGGTAAGAAGACTTGTTTCCGAGGTAAGGGAAACTATAGCAATTGGTTTAAATCTGCATTTACAGCAAACTATTAATTCTACTCGTAATACACACACATAATTTCTTTTTAGATGTAAAAAAGCAATTATTTTCTTGCATGAACGTAACTGTAAAGGCGGCTGAGCTGAAGCCATTGCTTCTGTCTTATATTTAGCAAATAACTGGTTTAACTCAACCGCTCAAGGAAAAAGCCATTGCATTACTCCGATGTCGCTAAGGGCTGTTTATTCATCGTACCACGTGCCCTCGCAGGTCATTCCATGTGAGTGAGTGAGTGCGATTGGTGGAGGAAATCGGTACCACAAAAGATTGCTAAGCAGAATAACAAATTTAGGGGTTTCTGGATAAGGGACGTACTTCCGAAATTTGACTTTGTGGAAAATCAAGAAAAACGCTGAGAATTTTTTCAACATTTTTGTTTTGTATCAACGTATTTAAAGGTGTTCCAGAATATAGTTGCAGGTATCTGTTTATTTTCACAGAAATATGTCAAACAAATGGACATAAGTTGATTTTATTTAAAAATTACTCAAATACAGGCAAGAAAACACCTATATTTCACCACTATTTCTTTTCTAGACACAAGTAGTTTTTTCCGGAATGTTTAACCTATAGGATGGCTAACAAAAAATGGTCTATTTTTTTACTAACTAAATTTTTCTTAGAAACTCTAAAATTCTTCATTACTGTTAAGATAATTAACACCAATTAGCAGGACCGTTTTTGAAAGCCGATAGTCGCTTAGCTGGTCAATAAATACAATAAAAAATTCAAAACTATATTTACGACAATTCGCCACTGGACTCTAAACTAAGCCAATTTAATCTAATATCCTCGCACACTTCTTAAGATCCACTTTAATATTATCATGCGTCTCCCAGGACTTCGTTTACTTTCAAATCACGATGTTGCATGCATTTTTCAATTGGCCGATGCTTGATAAATGTTCCATCACTATTATCCTCCTTGACTTTATCAGTAATACTCTGTGGTACAGACTATTAATGTTGATGACTAAGTAAAAACAAATTTCCTTTGTAGAAAATGCCCACAAACACTGTAGTAAGACTAACACCCACTCATTATTTGGTTATTTTATCATCATAAAAAGGTATATTAAGCATACGAATTTTGTGGTATAGTCGATGAAGAGTCCTGGTTCAACACTTCAATCCATTCAAAGTCGAAGTAGAAGACCATCCCTGACCTGTCGCTCTTAACGGTCTTTCACAAAACAGTATTCTAAGCCTATCTATAAATAATAGCCTTCCTGGTTGTGACGTCATCCACGTAATCTTGAAGACAGTTGAATACGCAAACAAGACTACATGCCGGCACACGATCCACACAATCACAGCTTCGAAACTTGAAAAGCCACAGCCCCATATTTAATTAAAGTAATTCACTGATTGGACGTTTATGATATTAAAAAACAAAATTTATTTGGGATTACAACGCGATGTATTATATACTCCGATTTTAAACCCTGCAGTCCGGACTTCGATAACCTAAGCTGGTTACTTCGCATGTTCCCCAGAAATGTGTTAATAACACCTCCGTGTATAAGAGAGGGCCTCAATTTGTATCATTAACAATATAATGGGTATTAAGATATATATTTCGTTACTTCAACTATTATTTTATACCAACTGAGAAATACTAACATTAAACAGACCCAGCTTATTCATCCGCCATCTTCTACAATTGATTTTACGCCACTTAAATATCATACGAATTGGTCAGATATTCCAAATAATTCTGTAATATTAGGATTGTTGTCTTTTAGCTGTGAAGTCATGTAGTCATGTAGGTGGATGAACTTTTTGGAGGAATTAATATATCTTATCTTTACAACTATAAGCGCTAAACTTTGTTGCAGCTTTTGATACTTGCCGCCCTAGCGCTAACATGCGCCATGGCCGAACCACCTGTTTCTCGAGAGTACCTTCCTGCAAATCAGGGCGGCTACGCTAGTCAGCCTTCCAGCCAGTACGGGGCTCCCGAATCCTCGGGCCGACTTGGAGGATCTAGCCTGCCCTCCGCTCAATACGGCGCTCCTATTATATCCGGCCGATTTGGTGCCGGGTCTCCGTCAACACAATATGGCGCTCCCGGATTTTCAGTCCAATTAGGGAATGGGGCTTCTATCCGATTCGCTGGTTCAACCTCTCCCTCAAACCGCTATGGAGCCCCTAGTACCTCCAGCCGAATTGGCAATGCTAATTCTTTGTCGACTCAATACGACACTGCTAGTTTCTCAGGCCGACATGGAAGCACCAGTTCCCTATCAACTAGAAATGGTGTCACCGGATTTTCAGGCCGCTTTGGTGGTGCTAGCTCCACTTCATCTCAGTTCGGAGGTTCTGGTTCTTCAAGCCGACTTGGAGGTGCTGGCTACTCTTCATCTCAGTTCGGAGGTTCTGGTTCTTCAAGCCGATTTGGAGGTTCTAGCTCCCTGTCCACGCAGTATGGTGCTCCATCAGCCTCTAGCAGACTCAACGCCCCAACCTCACAATACGCTCCAGGCGGTGGATACGCTGCCTCGAGGGGAGGATACAATGCCCAGGAGGATGAATTGGCCGTACGTAATTACACACTTTTACGTATCATTAGTCTTTGCTAAAGAACTAAACACCCTTCAAGGCCTTTGTCCACTAAGTCGAATTGTCTGTCTGTGTCCGTCCACTGAATAGGAACCGGCCAACTACGAGTTCTCTTACGAAGTCCAGGACGCCGAGTCCGGGAGTGAATTTAGCCAGGAGGAAAATCGCCAGGACGAAAGTGCCCAAGGCTCTTACCGCGTCCTGCTACCAGACGGTCGCCTGCAGATCGTGGAATACGAGGCAGATCAGGAGGGATACAGGCCACATATCCGCTACGAGGAAACTGGAGCTGGATACCCCAGTGGGCCTCAGCAGAGGAAGCAAGGAGGACCCTATTAAATCTTGGAACTCATACACGATTCTTACATATACGGACCGAGCGATTTACATGTACTTTACGGCAAGATGAATGTAATTAAATAATCTTTTATGTTACGTTCTGTACATATATATTGTAATCTAATAAATTATTATATACTAAATTATGTCATTGTTTCCAATGTATTCTTACCTTCTTCCACTCTAAAGAGGACGCACGTCCTGGGTTCCAGCCTTCTGCCAATTCCTGCAAACGACAGAAACAGATTTTGTTAAGGCCTTTTATCAAACGATCTTAATCAGGAATGCATTAACTCTGGATTACTATTAAGTTTCATGCAACATATAAAAGCAAAACAATTTTGTTTTATACCAGTATTTCAAAGTCTCTACAATGCATTATAAACAGAACTGAAACTAAACAATAAATTAACGAGTTTTTGTTGACCATCAAGATATACAAATCATGCCGAGACAAAATTGGATGTTGACTTATTAAATTAACCAATGTTCATAAACTTGTAATATATAATTAATATCCTCCAATGTCTAGTTATGAAAGTGCAATACGGTCTAAAATAACACAGATTATGGGGAGCATCTATCATCTGAATGCTCCGATTTTGCAGACCTAATTACTGAGATCGACGGGTCTGATACAAAACTTGACCTAACGAGAAATACGCAGAGACTGTCGCGGGACGAGTTATCTTACGGATAATGCAGTGATTCAAACCCCGCATAGTCCGGTAGAAATGTATCAAAGTTTCAGAGGTAATCGTTCCCTGCATCATCACGACGATTATGAGGTAGCAACTGTGATGAAGACAACGACAGCTACCGAACAGTGCCATAAAACACTCTTCAACATTTTATTCGGTTCCTATTATTCTACGTGCGTGGTGTATCTATGTAAACTAAAACTCAGATTCAACGTTTAAAAATTAGTAATTCCTTACGTAGACTACTTAATTAATGCTGGAATCTTGATACAATATTGGATAATAATCCTTGTTACTTATGTCAAAATTTGACCTCGGCTATTCAGACATCACTTTTGGCCGTCGATGATGGTTTTATGGACTACGGCAATTCACTATACAAGAATTGTTAACCTTGTGGTCATACGCCACTCCTCTGACGTTCTATTACCAGTCTGCATGAAAACAACCCAATCGACTTCGTCTTATGAGCGAACTTCTGTGGTGAATATGCGACAGACAGCTTTCCAGCAGCAAAGTCCTGGTTAAAAAGCTAAGAGTTGCTCACCTAACCAATTAAGTGCATTTTATGAAATCGGAAGGTTCCCTGCCTCGATCAAAAGAGCGAGCCTCTTGTCTTTACGGTGAGCCAGATGAAATTCAGTCCACACCCAAATATCTCATGTTTTAAAGATTGTATTAGATAATTAGATTTTTTTACTCTCTATTATCCGCTTTGATCTAGCAGATGATCTCTTTCATTCATGATTTCCGACTAAAATTATGCAATGTATTTATTATTTCGCATGCGTTCTACATGCCCTATTCACTTCACCCTTCTCGGCTCATCGCTTCAATAATTTGTGGTGAAGAGTACAAATCATGAAGTTGATCTTCATTGTAGTGCTTTTCCTCCTCAGCACTCTGATTGCGACCATTTCGCAAAAGACTGACATTCAAGAACAATTAAACTTCAAAATTCAAGGCAAGGAAAACATAACAAACATGAGACATATTTTGTTACTTGTGATGTTATATTTATTTTATTTATGAATCCACTAAATATATACAAAAATTACGCCATGTTACTCACACATAAAATATATTTTGTACATTACACCCAACAAAATACAACATAATCACCCAAAGCTACCATACTGTTTAAAATAAGGATATATTTCTTTTAAAACATATATACAAAATATGAAACCTCAAACATACGTTCAGCACGAGAAGTGCCGCCTCTATCAGCCAGAGAAGAAGCAGATGGGGCACCGATAATTCACACCCTTCTGTTACTCACAGTTGTACTTCTTCAGTAATAACTAATTGACGTTTACTGCAAATGGGCACCCAGGGGAATGATTTTGGTGGCGACTTCGTACTCTTTGAGAATTGTATCGAAGCCACTGGCGCAAGAGATTAACACTCTACTATGTAAATGTACAAATAATCGGATATTTTAAACTCTGTAACAATATTAGAAAATTTTTCGTACCCTGTGCTGCACAATTAGAAAGGGACTAGGTTATTTGCCTGGCGTCAATGCAGTGAACACGAATATACAATTTTTAATATACGCTTTATGATCGAAACCTAGGTCATGAACCAGTCGTTCTCACTCCTTCATTATCACTTCCAGTGTTTAGTTCCACAAGCTTCTCCGGGTGTACAATTAATAGGGTCCTCCTGCTGCTCTGGATGCTTGGTAACCTCCGGCCCCAGTTTCCTCATAGCGGATCTGTGGCTTATAGCCTTCGACATCAGCTTGGTACTCCACGACCTGACGACGACCATCTGGAAGAAGCACGTGGTACGAGCCCCTTGCGTCCTCATTTTGACGGTTTTCCTCATGGCCGAATACGGTTCCTGATGCAGGATCATCTACTTCGTATGAGAACTCGTAGTTGGCGGGTTCCTATAGCGAAAATGCGAGATTTTATGGCAGAATGTTTTATGTGGAATATTAATGACTATAGTCAAAGTCATTCGGTTGGTACACTACAAATCAACAACAAAGGCTTGAGAAATATCAAGAAAAATGTTTGTCTTAAAGATCTGTGAACGTAAAACACGTGGTTTTCATACTGATGCGGCTTTTGTACGCTAAGGGCAATATGAAGACTACACGTTATATTTCATATGAAAGCTATTCAATAAAATATTGAATAGAATAATGAAAACGTTTGAGGAGCTCGTCGTGCAGTAAAAAAGGACAGTTCCTAAAAGTCGTTACTCATAAATTCTGTTTGAAATTGATAATTTAATTTCTTGTTACATTATCACACGACAATGATAGCTTAATAGCTTAATTTTAAAACTAATGTAACAAAAAGGATTGGTTATGGACTGTTCGAACATTGAAATCATGTATTAAAATCGAGTTTCGAGCATGAGTGAATGGATATGTAGATTGTGGTCTGAATTATGGCAACGTGTAGTCCCATAAATGGTCCCCCATGATCGAGAGAAACATGTTGCCTCCATCATCAAGGTATGACTCAGTCAGTAAAACTTGAATGTGGGTAAGAATTAGTGGACGACTTTCAAACTCGTAAGAAATAAAAAAATTTAATCGCTATGTAAACCTCAGTTCATCAAAATATGTAGAGTAACACTGACAAATGTTCTAGACGTGTGGAATTCCAGTTATTAACTTTTCGAAATCGAAACTTCAGTTGTAAGCATTGGATGGACGGTTTATTATTTAACCGGATTTAAGCGATACCTCTGCTGTGAGCCCGTAGTCACAGGTGTTCAGACGGCAGATTAGAGGACAAGCTGTACATGGAATTAGTAATACTTACGGACAACGCATCTTCATCAGATCTATAGCTGGGACTACCAGCCCTGCCAAAACCGGGAGCGCCATATTGTGTCGAAATACCTCTTGCACCTCCAAATCCGCCAGAAGCAGGTACTCCATACTGTGTAGAGAGACCTCCAGCTCCACCAAATCGGCTTGAGGCAGGAGCGCCATATTGTGTCGAAAGACCTCCAGCGCCTCCAAATCGGCCGGACGCAGGAGCACCATATTGTGTCGAAAGACCTCCAGCGCCTCCAAATCGGCCGGACGCAGGAGCACCATATTGTGTCGAAAGACCTCCAGCGCCTCCAAATCGGCCGGACGCAGGAGCACCATATTGTGTCGAAAGACCTCCAGCGCCTCCAAATCGGCCGGACGCAGGAGCACCATATTGTGTCGAAAGACCTCCAGCGCCTCCAAATCGGCCGGACGCAGGAGCACCATATTGTGTCGAAAGACCTCCAGCGCCTCCAAATCGGCCGGACGCAGGAGCACCATATTGTGTCGAAAGACCTCCAGCGCCTCCAAATCGGCCGGACGCAGGAGCGCCGTATTGTGACGAAAGACCTCCAGCTCCGCCAAATCGGCCGGAGGCAGGAGCGCCATATTGGCTGGAAGGCCGCTGGCCTGGAGGCAGATACAGACGTCCCACGGGGGGCTCACCCAAGACGCTTGCTAGCGACACAGCCCAGATAATCAGTTGTATCTGTTGGTGAAACGAAACTAGCAGACGCAAATGCAGAACTTACTGTATCTTTATGCTGTATGTAAGCGGACTAGTAGAGCTCCAACGTACCAAGAACATCTTGTGATCGATGTATAGCGTCTTAGTACAATCAACAAATGAGGTCATAAGAAGTTTATCATCATTGTACAGACAGAATTATTCCATATTACGAACATGTTCTTCTCACCCGTAAAGATTAAAAAATGTACAAATATCTCTCCCTAAATATCGTGACATTCGTTAATTACTTAAAACTAAAATTAGCCTATTTTAAAATGCTAATGACAAGGCTTGATATACGACATGGTGAAATCTACCTATTATATATTATTATTTATATTTTTCACTCATTATTATTCATAGAATTCAGCACGCAAATAATATTCTGCCCTTTCTAGGTATTATCATCATTTTGTTCAAGACTTTCTGTAAAGCGCATTAAATAAATAAGTTGTATCAAATATATTTAAAAACAGGCTATTCCATTATCAGTAATATAATACGCATAACCAGGATACAGTTTAATATTGGTTCGCACCGAAGAGACGACTGCATTTCGTAATTCCAAATGTTCTTTCCTTACCTTTTCCATTCTTCTGATGCCGCGAACTGCAGGCAGCCTCTTCTGTTAACGGTAAGAGGTGAAGAGGATTATGATGTGATACGAAGACGTTACCAATCTTTATATACTGAAGCGGTTACGTATGACCCTGCACGCATTGCAAAAACGAAAGAAAAATAAACATGCATAAAAAGGCTGCAACTCATTACATTGCAGTAGCTCCGAAAACGAACGGAGTGCACTCAAGAATTATTAGCAGAGGAGCGCCTTCTTTCGCAATTAGCATTGTTACTACGCAGGCAGCCATGCCTTCCCTCGATTCGCCTAAAGGCTCATCCGTATTATTTATTACAGATTTTAAATAATTGTTTCGTAACATGATGATCTAGTTAGTAATAGCATAGGCCTATAGCTAAGTTGAAACAAATGTTTTTTCTTGGTAGTGGGGGTGATGGACATTCGGTACCACCTCCACATGAACTAATTTTGCCCCCCATGGTTGTTTTAATACACAGGTGTAAACACGTAAGTTGAAGTACCTCGATAGCAGAAAATATAAAACGCGTATAGAGAATATTTAAATTGTTAACTTTCGTAATAATTTAAGGTATGGATAATTTCTTTAATGATAGTGTTTTCCATCGCATTCTCCGTATTCTAGTTTACACAGGCGTCAAACATGGAGAAGGCAAAACCTTTGAAAATATAATTACATACCAAGATAATGTGAACGGCAACCGGGTTTGCTTAATTTTTATACAGCAGAAAAATTAATAAATACTTTACATTAGTTTTAATACACTTTTTAATGAAACATATGGTAAGTATATGTACCACCTGCTCCAAAAACAATAATCCTGCTGTTTGTATTTATGGGTTTCTTATGATTCTTAGAATAAAACAGCGATCATTTCCTGAAACAGAGTTAATCAGTTGAACGTTGTGTTTTCTTTGCGGTAAGGACTGAATCCTTCAAAGTTATTAGAACGAGTTTCGGACTCAAAGTGCAATTTTTGAACTGGATGTCCTCTAAATGACGTGATTAATTTCAACAGTAACCGAGCAAAAACATATCGGACTATAGTCAATTAGCTACAAACCCTTTTTTAACTTCATTAATTCTTGTTAAGGCGTATCGTCATTTGCTGTAAACCGAGTGCTATAAAACGCTTGACACAGAAACGTTCTGTACTTGACACATTTTGAAACTGCGACAATTCACATATCAGTGCATTAGTAGGTAAATTGCCTTATCATCTTTCACTACAAAGTAACTCATTAATAAAGGTCAATACGTTTTCACCGGCTCAAATTTCTTCAGGTTGTTAATTACGTTAAAATTCTCGCTTCACAGAAGATTACGGACTAAAATTCGTAATTAATCTAACAAGTAAGCCTATAATTAGCTTAACAATGCTACTTAATTTATTACATAAGATGACACAGCATAATGCAGGGAACTTGCAATTACTAAATATCTTTAAATTAAAATGCATAATGCTATTTAAATCTAAACTGACTATTAGCTTAGTAATTATGAGCGGGTTACTTATTTCAGGTCATTTACGTTAGCTTAGAATGTGAATACTGGAGAACGCAAATAACTGCATGATGAGAAAACCATTTTCTCTTAGGGATGTGTTCTTCAACAATGACATTTAAATTAGGTGGGTTTCAGGAAAGCAAAAATAGGTGGCCAGGTTTCGGGACAGTTACATTACTAGAAGACGTTCTGACCAATGCAGTTTTTCACATGTTTTCCATGAGTTGACTGAGTTTATTTAAATTCAAATATGATTCGAGAAAGAAACGAAAAATGCTTGAACACTCGCAGATATAAATTAAAATATTATTACCACAAAAATAAATTTGTTAATCCAAAACGTTATCAACCTTATCCAATAACACTATCATTAAAGACCGTCGTTGAACATTCGAGACACTTCAGTCTGGCACATATTAATGAAACATACTTGGCTGTTCTGTTATTTCGTTCATCAACCTTCAGTCATTGCATCGAACTTTCAAATTCTTATTTCGAACCCAATTTCATTGCTAAAATTATGTGCGTGTTTCTTGCTTCGCTTAAATCGTTATAACATCACTAAGAATAGACCTATACAAATGGCAACCTTCCTCATGAGATGTTATCGAGTACCCCATACAGTGTTTGTGTGGTGTCTCAATCTGTGTTGCTCTGGAAAACAGACGAAACAGCAGATGTTTCTAATATGATTATTAAAAACATGTATTTTATTTGTGACATGACAGGAAATGGAGCACGCAAGGATAAATAAGAAACAAGGAAGGAGACCATCCGGTTGACCTGGGCGTATATGGGCGGTACACTCAAATTTGAAATCAACTGTACGGATGGACAGATGAACAGCGTAGTGGATGGCCTTGAGTGTGGTGACGTGTTACACTCTCGATGTGCACAGTTCCGTCTAAATGAACCTCCAGCACCACCTCCGGACAGGGTAAGAATGCCATCACAATTTTCACATACCACACAGAATTAATGGTAGCGTTCCCTCCGGCGGAATCCTTGAAGAATAAGGCCAAAGGATGCTTTTCGAGGACGCATAACACTTCACAGTTACAGGCGTATCCACCACTCACGAGGTACAAGGGTTGCATTCATAAAAACGAACACGGTGTACGTCCCCACGTGTCTTTACACCAAGTCAATGCGCTGATCGACCTGTTTTAAGACAACACGAAACATCTAATAGGACACCCTATTCCCAGTCGCGATGCGAACTGAAAACACAGCTGTTCATATGACAGACCGCTTCATAAACTCTTTGGAGTTCACTGAAATTTCAAAGGATTTCGTCATATCACATCACGGTCACTCACATCAGGAGAAAAAATTGAATAAGAAATGTAACAATGGTATCAACAGCAACAACGACATCCAAGGTTATTGTTAAAATGTGACCAGGGGCGCAACAAAGTAATGCAACAATGACTCCGGTTCACAGTGTTGCAACAATGTGCTCCAACAATGATCTAGGGGCATGAGACTTGCCTACTTCCTGTGAAAAACGTGAGACAGAGAGACATGTATGGGCTCATAAGATATTTTTCGTCCACGATGGAGAGTGAAAAACACCGAAAATCATATTGAAAGTACTGAAATTAAAATGTGTATATAATCAAAAGGACTTAGATAAGTAAGTCGGTGAAGTTGCTGACTACTGAACAGACGGCCGGATTGAATAATAATATAATATATTTTTGTGGTTTCGGGTTTCAGAAATAAGCCGTATCGAATGTTGAAGATGTTCCAATATTGCTGTATTCAGGCTGAAATGCCTGTGTTAGGGTGGGCCCTTATAAAGACCTGCGTAAGTGTATAAGAACTTGTAAAACGATAAAGGACCTTCGGTTTTCATAAAAGACAGATACTTTCTTCACCAGCCAAGAAAATATAAGATCCCCAAGAAAAAACCCTGCTTCATGAAATTAGTTGTTTCTGGAAATATTGTAGCCAAATTGCACAATATCTTAGAGCGGTGAATTAAAGACACTTGATTTCAAGTGACAAGGTTAATTTTGCACTGAATATTAGGCCAGTTAAGATACCAGAGGATCATGCAAAATAAACAAAAGACTGACGGTGAATTTATTGCAAACTTAAAACAACAGATTTCACGATTACAATAGTGGAAACTAATTTTGAAGCACAGTGCACTGAGTCATCATAATCAAATGAATTAAAAGCGGCAATGGCACGATCAAAAGAAAGGATTAAAAGCACTGCACACTGCCTGTGGGTCGTGCACAAAAGCGGACCAGTGATTGCCTTCAAGATAACCTCTCGCGGTTGCTTCAACACTAAACGGTGGCGTTGCTACGCATTCTCAGCGCGTGACTTGTTTCCAGTTCCGATTCATCAAAGTGACTGACGAGGTCTGCGAAAACCCGTGATGTTTCGCATGCTCTGCTCTTGGACCATATTTGGGAGTGTTCTCAGCTGAGCTGCATAACACAGCGGCCCTCCACTCACTCACTCACTCGCCTGCCTGGTACTGCAGAGTGCTGTCGAGTTGCGATATTCCGTTTTGACACGATAAGAAATGCAAATGTGTAATGACATGATATGACGAAATGGTTAAAAATTAACTGCAATCCCATTGTTCTAAACGCGGTCAAATCGTCACAGACCTTTGATCCCCGACCAAAAGTCGTGTTTGATGGTCCCAGTTCGTGGTTTCTACAGCTACAGGTAAGTGCCGAATATTCTAAAATAAGCCACAGTTGATTCGAACCACAGAATCTCCTAATCTTCATTTATTATCGTATTTCATGCGATGCTCCACAAACCTCCGGAGTCCGCAAACCGTCGTTAACCAAGTAATAAACATGCGAGATTTCAGATTCTCAAGGCGGCGAGTATTAAGATGGCTGTCTTTTGGGATGTAGCGCCGTGCAGTTTGGCTGAAAACGACCGACGTTTCAGAGGTTTCATTGCATCCATCATCAGGAACTATCCCAGAAGACAGTTATCTTTAAACAAACCTACGTCATAAATTTAAGAACAAAATATTTAATCATACGAAAAATAAAGCAGAATAAATCGGAAATAGATGTCGATTTAGTTCTGTAGTAATTTTATTTATCTATTAGACTACTGCTCCAGCAGATAAACTTGTTAGATTTATGCCATGGTTTCCAATCCCAAAAAGGAAACATTTTTTTTTAAACTTTCCTGTGCAATTTTAGGCGTAAATATAAATGACTCTGATCTATTAAACATCACCATGACAACGCTTTCGGTAAAGCGATCTGTGGCAAAGAAGAAAGTAAAATAGCACCACTATTGTTACACTATCCGTACTTTCCCAATTTAGTATCCAAGACATCGGTGACACTGCTTTCCACCGTCACACGGACGTACGTCTATTGCGCAACCAACACGACACGGAACGACTTTCTAGGGCCACATCGTTGATTTACGAAGACATTAATCCGAAGTGGAACGTCAAAGATTAATCTTCCTTTACAAGTGTGTGGAAGATCAAAATGCTTGTTCTTTAGCATCCAATACCAAGTCACTTAAAAGAAATGACATTGTCACATGCGCGTGTCAAGAAAAGCTGGAATCAAAAGTCACAGCCGAGTGGTTGGCATTCAAGGCTCAAAGCTCGGGCCGGAGATCTCCTATGACTAACGTTCTATGTGTTTTTCCTTAGTCACTCCAGGAAAATTCTTTAATAGCAGGCCACGATTACTTCCAAATACTCCCCAATTCAAAAGTGTCATTATCCTCCGATAAGACGGAGGTCAGAGGAAGACGTTAATAAATTAAAAAGTAAAAAAACATATTACGCGGTCAATGTGACTACTCAGATGCAGATATTCGACATTGCCGGTAGCATCTGCTGAATGTAACTGGGGTTTTAGCCCATTTCTTGCATGACTGATTCGCGGTTAGACTGGAAGATCAAGCCAAATATTGTATTCGGTGCGACTGTCCTTACGTAATTTTTAATCGCAAGTTTTAATCAGATTAAATGTGAGTCAAATAAAACACTTTAGTATCTTTAATTATTTTTATATTGAACTGATATTTATGCTTTAAATATTATGCTGATAGAATTAGTTAACCCTTACCCACACCGTCTAACACGGGTAAAATGAGATAAGAACGCGTATGCTCGGAAATATTCTGAAGTGATGTAAGATCTGAGTAATAGATGTAACAAAATGGTGGCAATGTAAAAAAAGACGTCTGTGACCTCATAAACCTTTTTTTTTTTGCCTTCTTTACTTGTAAATAAAATGTAATTCGAAGACCTTGCAGAAGGTCGGAAAGCGTAACGTTATGTTTAAAAATTTCGAAATTCGAACTTTGCCTCGGACGTTGGCAACAGAGAACTAGGCAATGAATGACTGAGGATTTCAAGTCGACCTTAGTGCTACGAGCGCTGGCGTCCTGTCCTTGATGAACTACGCCAAAGTGTAGGACTAAGTAACATATGGCGCTATTTACTTAAAACCAATATTCTTACTTTTACTTTCTGTTGTACACAATGTACAGAAAAGATGTCGTTCTAGAACTCTTAAAACATGAAGTTCTGAAAGAGTGACTGAACGGTTCAGCGGATTTTAGTGTATTCTTAGTTGGCCCACCTGCAAATTAAACTTATTTTTCTTTATTACATTATATTTTAGAATTTATGGACACTCTCTCTTCCAGTCTGCATTTAGATGTTAATTTTATTTGCCGAGAGGAAGTGTTCTTAATTTGGGTAATGTATATTATATTATTGTATTAAATTAGGAGCACGTATTTATACATAAAATGGTAGTTTCCTGGCAAAGCTCTACTGGCGTGCCTAATATTATATTGGTTCAGCCCTAGTAGTATTCCAAAGGTAGTATTCTAAACGAAATATCATTCAGCCTATTCTGTTCTTTAACGACTACAGCGAATGTAATAATTTCGTAGGTCTATAATAAATTGTGCACCATTTTGTTTTTTAGTATTAAAAATGTATAAGAGCTCTAGATAATCGGTCCGATTCGCAGTTAACTGCAGTCACATGAATTCTGTTGTTATCTTTATAAAATTTATGTTGTCAGGTTACAAATTTATTAAAGCCACAGCACAGACAAGAAATTGACATGTTCCATTCTATTGTGCATTTGTTTGTAAAAATTTTCGAAAAAAAAGGATACGAATTTATGTAATTACCTCTCCCTGGGACACTCCTAAATGAAGTACGCCTTGTAAATCTTACAGTTTCTTAGCCACCAATATAACATTTTTCTCTGTCAACGGAGAACCAGAACAGATTCATGACAAGTCATGACATTACTGAGTCTAATTGTTAAGCTTACGAGAAAGTTTCTGCGGTTCTAACATGATACAGATTTTCCCCAGTCACGCCCAAGATTATTAACTGCATTGAGATACTGATTCACATTTAGATATTTTTTGTTCTTGAGGCACGTTATGCGTGAGAAAGGGGATCATGGCTCACGACCTTCACCTGCAACACCGGTCTATAGTCTGTATTAGTCTGCTACTATTTGTCGTCATCATACAGGGAAATCCGACAAAGCAGTGGCTAAAGTGAAACAAGTATTCTAGCTCCACGTGTGTCTATTAAGAAACAGTCAAGATCCTTGTTTTTTTACAGAGTTAACTTAATGTATTGAAGGAAAAAATAGGATCCTTGTATGCGACTTACTACAGACCTTGTAAGAGATTATAACGTTACTCGTGATGATAGACACATAGGAATTAGAATGATCAACGGGTACTGTGATCTAAGAATAAAAGTGAAATGTGTATCAACATTGCGCAACAGTTGGGTCGGTACATTCGTCTCTTCCTCAAGGCTTCTCCTCAGTCCAGCAACACTCATTCATTCGCCACTTGCAAATCAGGGCAACTGGCAGTAACCACCATATTGAGAGAAGTCACAACGCAAACAGAGGACTTTAGACTGCTCGTGAACTTAACTACATCTGCAACGTTCAGAGTGGTTCAGAGTTATTTATTTGTAAGGACCACACATACACCATATAATATTAAATTAAAGCATGCACGTACCTAATGGGATTTAAAGCACGCAATAAACTTTTTATTAAGCTCATATTTCATTTACCAAGTGGTGTGAAACAGGTAAAATAAAACGTATGCCTAGCAAACAATAGAAGACAGAGGTTAATAATATCTGTTTTAGAAAGAGATGTAAAATATCATGAACTTAATGTGTTTTATACAAATGTAAATGCCCACAATCCGAATGACGAACCTAACGTAACGAATTTGTAAAGAGCTTCCAAGTAGTTTAGCCCCGTCCTATTTGATGGAACAACTGTGTTCATCGTGTAATTGCATATCCTTATCAGTGTCAGAGAGCTCAGTTTTGAGTGTGTTCCTGTGTCCATGGGTTAAAGTCCTTTTAAGTGATATTAAATCAACTGTATTTTGTTTGGCTACGAATAATATAATATAAAGTGAAAGGTTGTGGTCTATTTTTAAGGTACGTCTACTATTCCAAAATTGTTCTGAAAGACTGATGGCAAAACCTTAATCAGGATAATTGCATTAACGAGTTACTGGCCTGATAGATGTTATTCTACATTTTGCGAATCTTAATGTTCTATTATGACAGATAATGAGGCATAATAAAATTTATTACGTATTTTATCTTGGACAAGGATAAGTATTGTGCACCCGCCACTGTCTCTGGCTATGTGGAGGACGAACTCCGAGCGTAGGACACCTCTGACATAGCCAGCAGTCTG
>NW_019060172.1:230710-249290 GCF_000696155.1 Zootermopsis nevadensis
CGACCTGCTGGCGATGATCATTCAAGCCAAGAAACAACTGCCTTAAAGGGTTAACTCATAACGCGCAGATGAAGATTAACACGGCGAAATGGCTCAAGGCCTTCTCTTACTGTAGTCTTTAATTACTATTGTTTGCCTGTTGCTGATACTCAAAAGAAGTTCAGTTTATACTTCAGTCTGATTTTGTAATGCCATGAAATAGTTAACATAGTAATCCGAACTAAGTTACATCAGGGTCTCCCGGCCTACTAAAAGCTTTCCGGATACAGATATTAAAATGTAAAGTCCCTTTGTCTGCATTCAGGGCTCTGATGTGGGTGTTTATAAGCAGCACGAGCGATCACAAACCGAGACCGAGATCTCGTAAAGATGAACAGCTGATAGTGGGGTTCCGCCATTATGCGCTTGCAGGTTCTGAGGTACATTGTATGTAGGTGTTCAAGGTGAGACCAAATATAGTCGAGAACGCTGAAGGAAAGACATTATTTGAGAGACCTTGGTGCAGACGGAAGGGAACGATACGATATATAGGATAAGGGGGTGCGAAGTGTATTAATCTGGTTCATAACAGCGAACAGTGGAGGACCCTTGTAAACATGCCAATGTTCATCTGCGGTCCAAAAGAAGAGAGGAGGAGATCTTTTTATTAGCTAAGCGACTGTTAATTTCTGAAGAAGGCCTACGGTCCATGGAGTTAATTAAACATCTATAGAACGACAGAAAATAAAATAACTAATTTGTATCCCTTCGAAACAGTAGAAGTAGTTCTTCTATCGAAATCTTTGTGTAACAGATTAAATGTGATATTAACCTAAGACAGATGACGTCATAGAACAGGAAAAGGTTCGCATTGAGAAGATCCACAACTTGGTCTCTTCAGAAAATGTAGGATAATCAAATGAAGAATCATGAGATGGATGGGGAATGTAGCGCTTGTGAGGTTGATGAGAAAAGCGCACAAAACAATGGTTAGAAAGCCTGAAGAAAAGAGATCACTCGCAAGAACTAAGAGTAGATGTAGGGATAATATTGAAATGGATCTCAGGAAAGAAAGGTTAGAGGGAATGAAATGGAGTTATTTGGTTCAGCACAGGTAGCGAGTTCCTGTGAATACGGCAATTAACCTTCGGAATTATGCGAGAGATTGGGAATTTCTTGGCTTCCCGAGCGTGCTATTGGCTTCTGACGGATCAAATGGAAATCGAATGTTCATTACCGAGTAGTTCGTCCTTCATTTAATTCTTTGTCTCGTTATTTCTTAATAACTCATTCCTTTTATCATCTCTTGGTGTTGAATATGGTTGGGCAACACAAAGAGATTCTCGTGTCTCTCAATTTGCCTTCTGTCAAAATCCACTCGGCCAGATAGCTGTGTTATTTGTTCCAAGCCAGTCCTGGAACGCGTTGCGAAAGCAATGCACATTGTCAGACTGTGTCCGTCCATTCACCAGCGGTCACGTTTTTACTTTACGGTGGGTAACTCCTGTGACGACGACTCAAAATTATACGTTGGTTTAATTTTCAGCAGTTCATAATTAATGACACAGTTTGCTGATCGAAGGATTTAAATATTTGACTTCGTAGACCACCCAAAAAGGAGAAGACGAGTCAAGATAGCAAAGGCACGATGCTTCTGAATTTTTATAAAATATTTAGAAGTATAATCATGATTAGAATGTGTCAGAGTATTTATTTCCTCTTAAAGTTAATGATTAAGTCATTTCTTAACTGAAAATCTACGTTTCAAAATTCGTTTCTTATCGCCGTTCTCAGCCCCAAACTATGGCTTCTTTCAAATGTTAACCTTTTTGACTTCTGCTATTATTCTATTTGCATATTTATTCCTCATTTCTTCTTCATTTTGTTTCCCTTCCTTTATAAATTGTTTATCTCCATTTCTCTTATTCCTCTATACTAATTTAAATCTTTTTTTATCTTTTCTTTTAGTATTTCTTTAACCATTATGTCGACACCTGGATGCATGTGTCAATTTCTACAAATTTAATGGGATGCGTGTGTACTTTCAAATAATGCACAAGTCTGCTAAACCTTTTGCAATAAGCAGTTACCTCGACTATATGAAATTCGAAATTATTCATTAAATACCAAAAAACGGGGGGTTCTAAATACATTTTTTTTTAGAATACACGAACGGATAACTTGCAAAATACTACTGATTTCGTTATGATCGATAGCATTTGCAGTCGGATACTTCGGAAGATTAGTCGATCGAATTTGCAGTCGGATACTTCGGAAGATTAGAATTCACTTTTACTGAATAGTGTTGTCGCGTTTATGACTCACGAAAGACATTTTCACATTTTCTGTAATATAAATTCCACAGAAATAAATTTGGTTGGTTTCTTTTAAGAACCGCCCATAAATAAAGCAATGTTCCGCAACAGATATATATATATTCATCCACTCTGACAGATTATACACATAAAAAGAGTAGCCATTTTTTTCATACATCAAAGTAGGTCTTAGCAGGAGACATTAATATGTACCTCAAAATTCGCGAGTCAAGAACAAACCTAAGGGTCATGAGTTCTCTTGTATTGCAGAATCTACTGGACCACATATGGTCACAATGACGAACGCTCTTTTGTTGGGTCATCTAGCGCAGATACATAAGTTTGTACACAAAGAGTTATAGGAATTTATTACTCAGCCGTGCGATTGCGTCAAGACTTTGGCTGAGGTAGGTAGAACTGCCGTTGGGACAAAGACTCATCTTGTGAAAAGTGAGAGGTAATACCACAGCTTCGGATGTAAAGAGAGTAAAGAAAGACAGGAATGTCTGTCGGACATAAATTAACCTTGATGGTAATCTATACTGACCTGCCGCATTACACCTCAACCTTCGTATTGGAAACCATCTATAAGTTTTTGCTTATGAAACTTCAATAAAGCATACCAGGATACGATATGTAACTGCTCTGCTATTTATACATCTCTTTATTATTTCCTGTTCTGTCTGTCTTCGCCAAACAGCCTCCTTTAAATTTAAGAAGCTTCCAGCATTGTTACACAGTATGACACAAGTATCGTGCGCCACACAGGGCGTGGGCGTGCGAAGAAACTTTTGAATCAATCTGTACTTGTATATTTTCCCGCTTCACTGCATTTTAAAACAGTGCAGTGACTTTTCCAAGTACAATAAACCTGAAAATTGCTGTCTTCTGGATTATTGCGCCGTGTAGTCTGGTAGAAGTTTACTGACGTTTCAGAGGTCCTTGCTGTCTCCATCATCGCCCTGATTATGGAGGCAGCAAGGACCTCTGAAACCTCGGTAATCTTCTACCAGGCTACACGGCGTAACGACCCAGAAGACAGCGTCTTCAGACTCACCGCCGTGAAAACCTCAAATTCTACATACAATAAATCTGGTGTTTGTTTATGGTTAGGTTAAGTTAAGGAGAAGCCAGCTTCTGTGGCTATTTGTCCCTGTACATAATCCGAGTAAAAAGGTAGGCCTGAACATAAGCATGACACGCTAAGGAGTACAAAGGATAATAAGGAGAGTGTCAGGTTACGTAGAGTCCACCTGTCAGTTAAACCGTTGTTAAAAATACTCAAGTCAGCACGGTAAAATTCACCCGCATCCCGCCAGGATTGAATACTAATAATAAGAGCAAATCAGGTCTGTATAAAGACTTTACATTGGCCTGAAGTTAAAATTACAAAGTTACAAAAAATATAAGTGGTAGCTTACAAATACAAAATAATCATGTACAACGCAAAGCCAAAGAGATGCCTAGCAATGAAAATAATCATGTACAAAGCCAAAGAGATGCCTAGCAATGAAACTGGATGGTAAGAAGTGATAGTTGAAGACGAATACTCCACAGAAGGAGAAGAAAATGGACTTCTGCCACTCAGCCGAAGAAATACGGACACTTAGAACTGTAAATTACGTTAAACAATGACCACTAAAATGCCTTGGCACGTACAATTCCGTTTAAAAATTCCAGCTCGTCAGACATACTACGGCGATCAGTTAGTTCCATGCTTACGAAGCGACGGAATGTGAGAATGTCTTCATCACATGTCGGCGTTCAACTAGAATGTGTGAAAACGGCAGACTGCCCCGCGGTGTGGAGGAACGGGAGCCTGTTCCCGAACAGCAAAGCCCGCGAGTAGCGCGAGTGAGATTTGTCCGCGGGCGTGCCAACTTTAATTCCACCTCACTGATAACGATGAAGGAGGATTCTTACAGAAATCCTTTCTCTATCAGAATTCAAGGCAATACCGGGAATTCATGAAAGCATATATAGACATGGATAACTACTTTACAAAATTTGTGTCAGAGTGTGGGACAGCCATCAACAAAGTGAAGAGGTGTCAAAATTCGTGGACAACATAAAATGATTTTCAGATGAATGCGGAATCCGGTGACCAAACTAAACAGTGGAAGAATCTGTCTTTGTCGATACTGAGGATTTCACGTTCCCTGACTCGGTCGCCCTAGTAATATTTATATAACAATATGAATTATGAAGATCTCTGCCACGAAAAATTCTCCATCTTCCTTCCTTTTTCTTCAGTCCAAATATTGTCCTCAGCTCTCTATTGCAGATTTATACGTAGATTTTGAACTCCGTATATTTTGGATTATAATCCACACTCTTCACAGCTCTGACGAAACTACTATCATTAAACTCGAGATGTTAATCTTCTGTTGCTTCAGTTCCGTATGAATTCCAGTTTGTATTTCGCTGCAGAAATCTTTAATGTTTGCTTCAAAGCCGACATTACTTTAATAAAGTATTTTAAATAATTTCATTTTTCTGATCACCGTACCTCGTCCACTTCACAACTAATATCTATAACGTAATGTTACGTATTATAATTATGGTAATGTTTTCCGTGGTCCGTGGTTATTAGTCTCGAAACTGTCTATCGCTAACTCACCATAGAGTTCCGTGCCTACAGCCTGGTCTCTGGTCTTAATAGTGTAATATAACAAAACTACTGAAGTTCACAACGAAAAGAATGTTTGTAAAATCAAGTCTCAGCTAACAAGTTGTTGACTGTCTTCGGGCTCACATAATTAGCCAACATATTATTTAAATTAGTTACTTAAAAATAAAATACTTAGAATATCTCCAACAAAGAACAAGAATTAGAATAACAAACATCTCATACGACAGACGGGTCAAACTGGTAGCTCTCGCTTCTTCCTGATTCTACGTCGTCTAAGGTAAAAAAGACAAGAAGATCAAATGACATTCAAACTGAACAGCGAAATCCTCGCTGGACAAACACTATGCAATCATCGGTAAGGCATTCTAGAAGGATACGGTTACGAAACCTAAAATCTTTCTCAAATCAAGGTCTTCGATACAATTAATGTGGTCTAAAAATTGCACAGTACATTCGACAGATGGTATACTTTTGCCTTAGGTTAAAATCACCAGAGCAAATAATAAGTTAATAACTTACGAAACATCGAATACATCAACGACTTACACCATAAATCGTCAAAGTGAACACTCCCATTCATTATCAGAAACGTGCATTCTCTTCATAGAGTACACAAAAGGCATAATAATAACATTATTAATACATCTATAAAATCTAATCTTCTTTTTACATGTATAACATTTATTTAATATAATAACATTTTCTAACCTCAGGGATAAATATTATTGTTGAGACGGATTCTACATTAATTCAAAGTGTAAAATTGCTTCAGGTTTCCTGCAGGCGTTAATTATTTCGTGTTTCTCCACATTCAGGAACTAAAACTACTTTTATGTATAACAGATCCTTGAGCGAAAATCTTCTGCAACTAACAATTATGAACAATCCTTTTTATTAGTCTAACAAGCAGAGTAGCCATTCATTTCTACAAATGCAATGTGCCCTACAGGATAATGATACAGGATGTCTACAAAATGCATATGAACATTTTCGACTGCACTTAACAAATTAGTATTTATAAAATTATTTAAACTAACTATGTACATTTATAACAGGTATATAATAACAGTGTAATGTTATTTCGGATGGTCAGAATGTATACGGCACAACTGTGCTATAGTTGTTAGTTTCTATGTACGCAAACTATATCAAGTTATTTACCAATGTTGTATTACCACGGGGTTGAACTACTACGGAAATGATTAACAGTTCCTCATAATCACGGTATATAAACTTAAAGAAGGATAAACGACTTAAATATTAATATGATTCACATTTCAAAGCAGAAAGTGTAATTTAAAAAATTGTTTAAATGTAGTCTGTAGTGAATTGATGGATTATGCTACGTTAGAAGACCAAGAGTTAAGATTATTTCGTAATTGAATTTCAGGAAGTATGCGCTGAAGAAGAGAAAAATTACTGATCTGATGACACTTTATACTAAGAGGAGATGCATTATATTCTCAGCTTAATTTTCGTGTAATTTAGATTAGATTCATTGGTATCTGCTAGTTCACCTCTGTCCTTCCTTACGTATAAAGAATGAAAATATGTTACATCAGGATATTGCGGATGGCCCAGAGTGGTTTACCCTTCAAAGTCATTGGCTGAAAGACAGAGGTTCAATTCCAGAGAGTCAGCTATTTCTTCCTTCGCTAAATCGATCTTTTCTGGGACCCAACTACTTCCTGCCCAGTGAGTGACTTCGCATTCACCTAAATCTTGATCTGTTCTGGGAACCAACTACTTCCTGTCCAGTGAGTGACTTCGCATTCACCTAAAAGACAACTGATTAAAAAACATCCTGAGAGTAAATAACCTAGCGAGTGTTACAACGCTGTAAGTCTACAACTTGATTATAAGTTTTTAAACCGCAACTCCGTACAAGAAATATTGTGCATACATTAATAACAGTCGAATAACTTTGAAGCCAAGTTCTGGGCTGTCTGCATTCAGCTAACCCCCCGCCCCTCAAATCACTTATGCTATCAGAGCATCACTATTTCATGTGCCAATAAACCAGAACGTCGAAGCAGATTTGTTTGTAACCACTGGTCCGGATACGGGGTATCCGACAGGCCCTCCATGTTAATATTGGATAGTAAATTAAGTTACATCGCTTCCTTCCACATCCTTTCCAATTCATAATTTATTAATCATCCTATCATTCGATGCTATAGTGTGACCTAGTGACGTCGTTAAAGAAACCGCAGTTAAGTAAATGAATGACTTCTCTCCGGGAGATCCAATATTCGGGTAACTTCAAGTTTGATTCGTGGCACTGGAACATCGTACTCTCCAGAGTAGTTCCATTTCCTGTCCCATGAAGTGGGCGACAACCCTGATCAAGAAGTGCTTAATCATACTCTCGGTACTAAGTAATGAGTCCTGTCTCTGACCCAGGACTTGACTGGTCTAGGAGTAAAGGTAGTTTAGTTTTTTTATAATTCCATGGACGTCGTGTAATTTTACTCGCAATTATGGTTCAGAGAAGACTACTTTAAAACTGGCACGTCATCTTAGTAACAACTTCAGCTGCATGTGCAACGTATACGTACGAAGTTTTCACGTACAATGACAACCAAACATATCCTTTGACCCAGGTTTAGGTGTGATCCAAGGGATCAAGGAGTCTGTAATTAGAGGACTTTTCAGAGGTCCTGCAGACGTGACTAGAAACAAGCGTTACAGATGGCCCTTCTCTCATCAAATCTAATTCTGAGCTCGTAAAGCAAACGCCCCATTTCCACGCCCATAGCCTCGCGACCTTCTCTTTTTTCTACTTTTATCCTTTCATGTTACAGTTTAAAATGTTTGGATTTGTTCTCAAGATGATAGGTGATTGTGAGATGAAGCAACTGAACGAGAGGGTTTAGTGGAGAGGGAAAGTATGGTGGTAGGGTGTGTACAGGTATATAAGATGTTAAAACAATCCCTTCAGCGTTGAAGACGCACGAAGATTTTCAATCTAGAACATTACTCCGCGCTGAACTTGTATTCTGCTCAACAATGAAGGTACAGTAGTAACAGGCGACAACGACAGATGGCAGTCTTCTACACAGCCTTCGGTTGTTTATAGCTAGTGACCGCAATGGATATAACAGCACAAACATAATTGTTGGCGTGATAATTTATACATATAGTACGTCTTGTAGTTAGAAGTCAGGGCTTCAAACTCTGACTCCCCCTGTAGAATATTTTATAACGGGTTCGCAAGCTAATAAAGTAACTGAAAAACAAAATTCTAGGTAGGATTATAGGTCTCACTTGAAAAGCCTAAGTAAAGTAACTGAATCCGAACTGAAAATTTCAATAGCGTATTGCTCATAATTTTGATTTTTGAAAGGATCCAAAGGTTTCTTATTCACGCCAAAGGCAAAACATATTCATTATTTATTTCTTTGAAGTATTTCATTTTCGTGCTGTTATACTTCCGTGCCTATCAGCCAAATAAATCATGCAAAATAATTAAGCTTGCACGTGTCAGAATGAATATGCAATGTTAAAATTCGTACGTTTCAAAAGTCTGTTACATTACAAAAGTTCGTTGTTCCAAGAACATAAAACACTGCGAGTTAAGAAAACATAAACATGAACGATCATAAATAAGAAAGTAGCTCTCTCCATAAACCACAAAAAACAAGGGAACTAAATTGGATTGTTTACTTTTAGCAATTTTAAAATCTTCTTTCTTTTCATGAACTAAAGAAATTGAACAGTTTCTTTATCTGACGATAATTATATGAAGATTGTTTTGTTATTACGGCGTGTTATAATTTTGTCGTATAAACCCAAACGTCAGGCAAAGTTATTTATAGGAACTTCGACTGGAACCAAGCTCATAAATGCCGTGTCTGCTTTAACGTGCTTAAATAACTATTAATAATCAATAAAATCTTCTCGGGGAATCAGTCGCGTTAACTGGTTACCGCAGTAAACCGACGTTTCGGGAACCAACTCTGTCCTATGTAACGCAGGCGACTTACGAGGTATCCAGACAAGAGTTGGTTCCCGAAACGTCGGTTTACTACTGTAACCAGTTAACGCGGCTGATTGCCCGAGAAGATTTTATTGATTGTACTCGCCGCGAAAGTCTCAAATCCTATAACTATTAATAACGTGTTACAGTGCTAAACGTCGTCTGGAAGAACCGCGTACATCTCAAACCAAAACCATCGTTTAAAAATTGACATACTGTATTGCTTACTCCCAATACCTTGCCTGCCTCACCACCAACAGCAAAGCTTGTTTCTTTGTTCGTGTGTTTCCTTAACGATCCATTCTAAACTGCAAAGGATTTGCAGCGCGGGATGATTGTAGTTACAGACTGGAAGGGATGTGGAAGGAAACGATCGTGGCCATTTTTAAATGTACTTTGCACGGCACTGAAACAGCATCTGCATCGACGGACTGAGGAAAACCGCAAGAAACATCAGACATTGCAGACAGATTCCGCACCAAGAATCGAAACCGAGACCCCATCAAACACTAACAAGAAATGACAATCGCTCGATCACAATGTTCGGCGGTTTCACTAACAAAAGAACTCTCACAAAATACAGCCTGAAGAGGTTTTGAAAAATGAGTATAATCCGCCTGAAAATTGGTCTGTGGGTTTGGAATAACAGGGTAACATATATAAGACAGGTGCTTACGTTTTGAGATACAGGAACTTTAACTCGGAATTCGTCCAGATGAAACATACTGAGCAGTACTAAAACTGTGACCTAGGGGATCTCGATTGCTCATGCGTGTCGCAACGCAGTGAACCAGACGGTACAGCAAAGCACATGTCGCTACTGGTACAATTTGCAAGTATAGGAAAGAATGAATCAGGCCCGCTCAGACACTGATGGGTCATAAAGTCATCTTACACAATACGCCTATATGTAAAACAATTACTTGCGGTTTGTATAGTTGTGAATGTCTTATCTTAGGAACGGAACAAAAATGTAAAAATATCTCAAAAAATACACTGTAAAATATTTAAAATTGCATTACTAAATAGCACTTTTATAAAAATTAAATCGAATTCGACAACTGATTACGTAAAGGACCCACATAGCTCTTCCATAAATCACGCTGTTGCAGAAGACAGAGCTGACAGGATAATATTAAAATGGAGTTCAGGAAAACAAACTGCGATTTAACTATAATGATACAAACATGAAAGAATACACTCAAACGGTAAGTTTTTGTGTTAGTGATATTGAATGTTCTGGTAATTTTACAAGTCAACAAGGCAATGACATTTACACGATTTCAAAATCGTAGAATTGTAGAAGCAAAGTAACATCTAAATTGCTATACGGAAGTCAACCAAAATATGAATGACACAGGCATTAAATGAAGTTTTCTCGGGCACAAAAACAAATGTTTCGAGAACCGCCTCGGTCTTCATCATCACGAAACTGGTGTAGACAAAATGTTTGTTTCGATTTTCAGAATAATATGCAAGTAATTAACCACACGGCTGTAATGCTGATGTCTAACGACATACATCAATAACCGATATTTCTGTTTTAGCAATGCGCGTTCTTTGCCTCAAGTGCTCGAACTGAACGCGTAAACATGCACTATAGAAATAGGGCTGCATACTCTTTCTAACTTACTGGTTGACGATATATAAAAACTCATAGATTGATCATGTTTGTCACAAAGATTTATGGTAGTAGGCCTATAAAATTATATACAGGTTAAAAGGTTTTGCTACAATCGTATAGTATAAGATCGGTTTCGTACTTGTCCGTGCTTCCACGCGAGCTCATTAAGCTCCCTATGCTAAGTTGTTAACGCGTAACTTCATTTTTTAACCACACAATGCCCCGCCAGAAGCGTCTTCCATTATCAAATGGCATTAACCATAATTACCTGTCCTTTTTCAGCCATTCATCGCCATACTGCTTGCTCTAGTAGCAGTAGTTAGTAGCAGACCAGAACCTCCTGTGAGTAATTATTTGCCACCATCTTATTCCACAACTCAGCAGGACTCTTTCGCACCTCCGCCTAGCAGTCCTTCAAACACCTACGGAGCTCCTTCTGCTCTGTCAAACACTTACGGAGCCCCTTCTGCTCTATCAAACACTTACGGAGCTCCTTCTGCTCTGTCAAACACTTACGGAGCCCCTTCTGCTCTATCAAACACTTACGGAGCTCCTTCTGCTCTGCTCATGCGTGTCGCAACGCAGTGAACCAGACGGTACAGCAAAGCACATGTCGCTACTGGTACAATTTGCAAGTATAGGAAAGAATGAATCAGGCCCGCTCAGACACTGATGGGTCATAAAGTCATCTTACACAATACGCCTATATGTAAAACAATTACTTGCGGTTTGTATAGTTGTGAATGTCTTATCTTAGGAACGGAACAAAAATGTAAAAATATCTCAAAAAATACACTGTAAAATATTTAAAATTGCATTACTAAATAGCACTTTTATAAAAATTAAATCGAATTCGACAACTGATTACGTAAAGGACCCACATAGCTCTTCCATAAATCACGCTGTTGCAGAAGACAGAGCTGACAGGATAATATTAAAATGGAGTTCAGGAAAACAAACTGCGATTTAACTATAATGATACAAACATGAAAGAATACACTCAAACGGTGAGTTTTTGTGTTAGTGATATTGAATGTTCTGGTAATTTTACAAGTCAACAAGGCAATGACATTTACACGATTTCAAAATCGTAGAATTGTAGAAGCAAAGTAACATCTAAATTGCTATACGGAAGTCAACCAAAATATGAATGACACAGGCATTAAATGAAGTTTTCTCGGGCACAAAAACAAATGTTTCGAGAACCGCCTCGGTCTTCATCATCACGAAACTGGTGTAGACAAAATGTTTGTTTCGATTTTCAGAATAATATGCAAGTAATTAACCACACGGCTGTAATGCTGATGTCTAACGACATACATCAATAACCGATATTTCTGTTTTAGCAATGCGCGTTCTTTGCCTCAAGTGCTCGAACTGAACGCGTAAACATGCACTATAGAAATAGGGCTGCATACTCTTTCTAACTTACTGGTTGACGATATATAAAAACTCATAGATTGATCATGTTTGTCACAAAGATTTATGGTAGTAGGCCTATAAAATTATATACAGGTTAAAAGGTTTTGCTACAATCGTATAGTATTAGATCGGTTTCGTACTTGTCCGTGCTTCCACGCGAGCTCATTAAGCTCCCTATGCTAAGTTGTTAACGCGTAACTTCATTTTTTAACCACACAATGCCCCGCCAGAAGCGTCTTCCATTATCAAATGGCATTAACCATAATTACCTGTCCTTTTTCAGCCATTCATCGCCATACTGCTTGCTCTAGTAGCAGTAGTTAGTAGCAGACCAGAACCTCCTGTGAGTAATTATTTGCCACCATCTTATTCCACAACTCAGCAGGACTCTTTCGCACCTCCGCCTAGCAGTCCTTCAAACACCTACGGAGCTCCTTCTGCTCTGTCAAACACTTACGGAGCTCCTTCTGCTCTGTCAAACACTTACGGAGCTCCTTCTGCTCTGTCAAACACTTACGGAGCCCCTTCTGCTCTATCAAACACTTACGGAGCTCCTTCTGCTCTGTCAAACACTTACGGAGCTCCTTCTGCTCTGTCAAACACTTACGGAGCTCCTTCTGCTCTGTCAAACACTTACGGAGCTCCTTCTGCTCCTTCGAACACTTACGGAGCCCCTTCTACTCCTGGTAGTGGATCAGGATCCAGATCATCATTCAGCTCTCACAGTTCTGGAGGCAGCAAGACCAGGTTCGGTGCTAGTGCTCAGACCTCAGCAATTTTCACTCCATCATCTACGTATGGTGCTCCATCTTCAACCTACGGAGCCCCTGTATCCGGAGGATATCCTGCTTCAAAGTACGATAAATCCCAGGATGATCTCAGCGTGAGTGTAATCTCTTATGAATACAACAAGTACACCCAGAAGGCAGAGTAACAGGCAATTATGCCTAATCCTGCATAGTTAAAAACGACACTCATTTATTATGATCGGTGTATAGGGCTACGTCTGAAGTTAACGAGACATTTCTATTACAGGAGCCAGCAAAGTACGAATTCTCATACCAAGTACAGGATGCGCACTCTGGCAATGATTTCGGTCACCACGAAGGACGCGATGGCGACGTTGCGTGGGGATCTTACGAGGTCCTGCTGCCTGACGGGAGGAAGCAGGTCGTGGACTACCAAGCCGACCAGAACGGCTTCAACCCTCAGATCCGATATGAACAAATCGGGTATGCAGCTCCTAGTGGCGCTGGTGGACCATACTGAATATAATTAGCCCACACAGTGTTAAATATCACTATACCGATCAATGCAACTGTCTTACGACCGTTTCGCGTAAATACGCGTGTTACCAACGCGACTGCACGAGGCCATTTCATACAAAAATGTATTTCCTTTGATGTGAGATTCTAACCTACCGCCCGCAGTTTCAATTCTAGGACCGTATTAGATGCTGATATTTTGCATATAAGAGTGATCAATATTATCTCTAAATCATCCGGTTGCAAACAAATAACTTCATATTATTTATAGACTTATTTGACTTATTTCTCATTGACATGTAATCGTTCCTTCTACAGTCTGACGACTTGTTATTTTCTATGTACCGAATAAGTAATTTTTTGCACTTACTTACCTCCTGTTTACGAAATAAATTACTTATTCCAATATCCGACTTAATACAAATTCATGCCTTGTTCTATTTAAAGATATCAATAGAAGGTAGACTAACTATTTAGCACAACAGAGTTTTCTTTATGTAAGTGTACACATATGCATGAATGAAAAATGAAATCAATGCTATGTACAGAAAACGAAAGTATGTTCTTTTCAATATCTTATTAACGTTTTATATTCATATCTGGCTTATGGCAAACATGAAAGCTGCAACATGTTATGTCACATCATTTTCCCTCAGTAAATATTATTTTATTGAAACAGACGTGAACTTAGTCCATAATACAGATGGAACTACAAAAGAAAAATATGTGTCACATTTAACATATTTCTATGTAAGTATATGCTTATCTGGCCAGTAAAGGTATCTTAAATATGTGTAATTTGTTTACTTACATCCTACAGTGTGTTTATATCTACATGTATATACAACCCTTTATAGGTACATTTTGTAATAAAACATGCAGGAATATAATGTAGGCCTACTAGTATTAATTTCTTTACACGTTTGAGAATACAGCAATATTAGGAATTGATTGCGACCAATCAGCTCTTATCATACCTCACACCTGATAACCCTGTCTCACATATGAAACTGATTCCTTAATGTGAGCTATTCCCCATTCTCTCTGCAGATGAATTCTTGCTAGGTCCATTTAGAGAAGTTGTAGTAGACAAACCTCGATAAATCAGAATTCCTCGCAATTAAATTTCTATCCATGTAGACCTATCTTCACGTTTCCAAGCAAAACTGCTGCTTAAGTGATACAACTTAACTAAATTACAAACAAATCGGCTAACCAGAAATACTACCTCGTAAAGAGTTAAGTTGGACCCAATAATTTTATTTATGAGTCGATATAATACGAGGCGCGTCCCAAAAGTATCAGTAATTTTATTTATGAGTCGATATAATATAATGCAAGAAAATATATTTCGTTATAAAAAAATAGCCTAATACTGCCATATAATAACATTCCTCAAACTTTAATTTCAAGTGTTTCAGTCTGCGTGTTGAACGTAGCAATAACTATAAATTACTATTTTGATTACTTAATAGCCAATTCCCGCCAGTAATTTCCAATAGGACAGACTGCAATTGCTACATTATATTTATGGAACACAACCTTAAGACTTGCACCGTCGGAATGTTTATGATATACCCAATAGTTTATATAGAACTTTGTAGTTATGCACATGACATACATCCACCCACATTTTCATATGTCCAAATTATATGGTTCATTAAGACCAAACCGAAATCAAAGTGTGGAATTTGTACGTCCGCCATTCTGGTATTGCTAATGGTAGGAAAATAAGAATCTAAAGATGGAGTATCCTTAGAGCAATTAATGTATACGATATTGTTACTTGTACATACAGAGAGAAAGATGGATAAATGCAAAGGAAGGAACCCCGTTATACACATGGAATTACGAAAAAACACGAGAACTCTGAGCAGAGTAGCGCCCAGATTGTGGTAGATCCGCCCAATAAGAACAAGAAGTCTCGCTATCCGCTAAAAACGTTTCATATTTAGAGGACACTGGAGTTAAAGGAGTAGTTAAAATATAATTTATCGAGTGTGTTGTTCGTGTTGCATAACAATATTACATCGGTATTCTCTGCACGTTATCACTCGACACACGTGAAATTATAACCCAGCAACTTTGATCTGATCGACTGGCCTCAGTCGTGTGTTCCTCTGGGGTCACATTCAGGTGGAGCGCGCTTCGTCGCCAGGACATAATAGTTCATTAGAACGACGCCACTCCTCAAATAATCTGCATACGAGTGACAGTACAACAGCGACCGCAATGAGAAGATTCATTGTTCTTGGAGAACGTATGAAGTGACAGCAATGTTTAAAGTCGATCTGAACGTACGCTTCTTTTTGCTGTGCTCAGTAATGACACGCCTTGTTTCGGCATGTCTGAATGTTGTCATTTTAGCATCACAATCACATACGATGTGCTTTAACATTAATAATCCTTTCATGCTTTGTTTTTAAGAAGTGCACATATCGAAAGCACTGTGTAGGGGGGGGGGGGGACGTAGGCCTTATTAACCATGGCTATTTTCTTATGTTTCCCCTAATTGTTAGAAACAGACTGCAAGGAGCATAAAAGTTCTCAATGGGTTTTATTATTAAATCTGTGAACTCACCGGATATAAGCCAAATTTTGTCTAAAAAAAGTGGTTTCCCTACGTAGTCTACAATAATTCGAACAGCAAGAGTTCATCTTCCTCCTAAACTCATAACTTAAACAGCTCTGGTACCAGCAGGAAACTAACCTTAAACCTTCAAATAACAAAACCAGCGTTTGCTGTTTAACGGTATCAGGGAAATGAAGTCTCTCGTGTCACCTTTCGCAATTCCGCACTGAACATCTGTGGCTTTCAAACAATACAAATCAATTGTTACCTTTAAAACGCAAAAATAAGGACATGCCATATTTATATCTTAAAAATTTCGAAATGAAAAGAGTTAAATGATTTACAAGGACTCCAATATCGACACCCGCCTTATTTGCCCGATTAATTAGAATATAATCAACAGTGCCTAACGAAATTCATTTCAAGCCATGCTCCCACCAGTGACGTTGACATGGATATCTTATAGTCACACGATGGGACTAGAACATGAATCAAAAGGACACGAATTTCGCTCTTTACCACCACCACCACCACCTGAATGAATCGTAGCTTAACCGCTTATAGTAAAAACCAGTTAGCCTACATTAAATAAGCCGGTAACAAAACCACTTTAGCAACAAACAGCTTGAGTACACAAAAAATTAACACTTATAAAAATAAAATATTCTAATAGCATTAATCACGTATCTAATTAATGAGATTCTAAGTGCATTCCTATGAGCTGTCCAAGACCTTGACGAAATAAATTAAATTACTTTCTATACAAATGTCTACACGTGTTTCAATCAATGGGACGACGCTGATAGTCTCTCAGCTGTTCCCAGATTTTTATGGAGTACAAAAGTTTCACAAGGCGATACCACTGAGTATGATCCTGAGTCAGCTGAATCCAATCAACATGCTCCTACTTTTAGATCCATTAACCTTTGTCATCCTACCATCTACCCTTAGGTCTCCCATGTGGTCTCGTCTCTTCAGGTTGACGGAATAAAACTTCATATGCGTTGATTTTGTACGGTCCAAAATTTATGTTATCAGATAGTAAGCGAGGGGGAGAAAAATATATATTCTGGATCAAATTGTAAGAAGCAATCCCCAAATTTGACCCTCTCATAAATTCGTGCATGATATTACACTGACATTTTACTCTCCTTTCCTACTATTTTAATTTAACTATTTTTTCGATGAATGTATTAGCTAGTTCTATGTTATTATTTTGTTCTCCATTCTGGCGACAAGGTATAAACACACACTTCCAATTGCGTTTGTGTTTACATCAACCTCTTTATAGCATCTAATAAAATTTTCGTGTTTCCCATTACAGTATTTATAATTTCAACCTCTAACCTAAAATACGACGATAAAACTCTATTTTCAGACTATTCTGAACACAAAGTCTCTATAATTACGTTTGAGCAAAATTTAATTTCAACTCCGGAGTTATACAGCAGACTTCAGTTACTAAGAGATCTACACTAAATCCGTCACAGAAATTGAATTTTGGTCATAACAGTCCAACACAACCCCCAATTTACATGAGATGACATAAAATGTCTTCAATTTGCTCATCGAAAAACTCATCTAACAAAAAATATGATATGTGTGGTAAAGTGAATGGCTAATTAAAACTTATGTTTAAACAACTTTTATTTCTGGCACATTAAATCTATATGTACCAAATACATACATTTCGAGTCTAACTATACAAGGCGCCAAGGCGTCACATGATCGATTACGCATGATCGGCATTACAGAAACGACAACAAGAGCTGGCTTTCAGCCATGTCCAAAGGAATACGTACACGTGAAGACTGATCTTGTGGCACTAATTGGGCCAGTGAAAGCGATGAGTTGGGAATTGAAACAACTGTTACATCATTTAATTTGTTAATCCGTTCGCTTGGTAGCTTGTTTTCAAGTGAGGTTGGGAGCAAGGTCCTGAGACAAACAGCAACGCAGAGAGCAGAACGCACATTAACACATTAGCAACGCATACTGACTTCACTGCACGAAGCCGTCCGACAGATTTCGCTTGCTTTAAGATCAGAGTTCGAATACCTGATGGTTTTGTAATCCAAATACCTGAGTGTTAAGAATCTGTACCGACAAGTACTGCAAACATGACCACAGTTACCACAGTTGGTCCGAAATTCCCGTAGGTCCTAAATGTATTAATCTCATTTACGTCGGTGTTTCAGCTGTAGAGATTTTATAGCGTCGAATGGTCTGGTCTTACTGTTTATAACAACGCCTTCAGCAGATGACGAGATAATCACGAACAGTGAGCAGGTTCGATTACATCGCAATATTTAACTAAAGTGACTAAGATAAAGGATTAAAATGATGGAGTTGCTGAACGTCGAGCTAGAGTGATGGCTGCTACAGGCATTGAGTTCCCTGTGAGTCATTCAGTCAATAGTGAAATTTCACTTTTACAGTGAAATCCAGTTCTGTCCTACAATAACGAAGGCTTCAAATCTGCACATCACATTTGAGGTTCTTGGGTGCCCTGCGGCTCGTGTACCCACTACACGATTTCGGGTGCTGAGCAACCCCCCAACTTTCATTAGCTTAATTTCAACTTTTAAACCATTTCTCCAAAATTATTCGTATAATACATACGAGGCTCGTCCACAAAGTAAGTTTCCCTGGGGCAGTTTACAGAAACAAAACACAATTTCATGGAAATATTTATTGCAACAGATACAGCAAGTGTCCAGCTATTTTTCAACATATTCGCCACCGGAATTGAGACATTTGTCATACCGTGGGACCAACTTTGGAATCCCTGT
>NW_019060172.1:249701-299873 GCF_000696155.1 Zootermopsis nevadensis
TTTGAAAATTCGGCGTCCATGGATTAGGCTTTATTATTATTTTCACGGACATCAGGCTTTAGCTTTGTTTTTAGAGATTAACATAACAAGCAGTAATAAATTAACAAGAAATATGGCAAGTTTACTTCTTCACACGAATGTAATTTAGTATATTGCAACCGGCAGGTCTGCTATTTGCCTTCAGGTTAATAAACTTCGCTCTCGAGGCAGTGCATGGCAGACGTAGTTCGTGATGCCACGTTAAGCTGGTCCACATCCCGTCTTCTTATCACACACATTAACACAATCTTCTTCACGCAATCCTGAGGCTGGTGGCTGCAAGGTGCTTCTGTCGTGACGTAACAGTCAGCAATATTTCCTGTTCCTGGTCCCGTATTAAGCACCTCGAGGTATCGATAGTCCGGCAATGTACGTCATTGTTTAGACAAACTCGTTCTCAGCACATGACAACCGTAACCAGGGCGCCGATAAATGTAGACGGTTTGTTACTTTGTGGGCTGGGACACAAAATTCGAATTACGAATTCCGACACTGCACATTACGATACACGCAAAAGAGCCGTTAAAATCAAACGGGAACTCAGAGTGACATTCACGCCGAGCGTCTTCATTCTACTCATCCTTACGTTGTTGTTCAAATTCGAAATCTAAGCTGGGAGAATCAAGAACTTGTATTTAATGCGTTCGTTTCTTCTATTCTTAGCCTACGAACAGAATTTTACGCTCCGCTAATTAACTAACCCTTCAAAACCGAACATCGTCTAAATACTGTTTACCGCTTATATATTTCAAATACCAGCTGGTTAGTCCTGTGTACGGTAAAATCAGCCATTTACTCTGAGAATAATACGAAATCTATTAACATGCTCTGCGGGTAAAATGCAGGATTTTGATTATTAAAGCACGTGGTACATATAGTTACCATTGATCTTAAAATGGTTAAATTATTTTCTTCGGGCGATAGAAAATAATAGAATACGGTGAGAAATTATAGGAATCAATACATGAACACTTAATTAAGAGGCCCTCCCACTTCTTGAAAAGGAAGACGCGTATTGATTCGGTCTGCATAAATAACCCAGAAGCAAGAAGTCAAATCATGACTGAGTAATAGAAAGGTTAAACCGGTTCCAACACTCGTATATTCGTGTTCACAAGCGGTTAGACAACGATCATTATGAGTGTGTGAGGGCGTTGCCAACTAGGGAAACTATAAGAGTAATTTCCATCGTCAGATGTCTTAAGACAAGCAAAGAGAACAACATTTTGATATATTGTGCACTCATCTTTTTATGACAAGTGACAATGACTAATAACATGTTTTGATATGTCGTACTTATACTCGTCACTGTAAGAAAGATAATCCTGAGAAGAACAAACTAATAATGGGAATAAAATGTAAATTTTACATATGTTTTATGTAGACCTACGCAGCCTAATGATAGCCGAAAAAGAACACTATGACGTTCGTATAAGGTGCAATATCAATAACAAAAAAAATGCACGCCCTGTTGATACTGTCTTGTATTCGATAAGGTCTTGCATTTTTAGTTTCAAATGTTGATTAAATGTAAGAAAAATAACTTTGATATTTCATTCCTGATTCCTATAGACTGTCAAAACCAACAAGTATATCTACCAGTTTGTAAAATTTTCTCAGCAGTTCAGTTACTGGTCTGCTCAATAAGAACCCTTGATGTATTTAATCTACAAATTCTACTAGCCCCTGTAGAGAAACATTTGCAACTACATCAACGTAGGTGCATTCCTAGAGCTTCTATTTCTGTCACAGACAAGTTATTATCGTTGTGAAAGGGCCATCGATTTCTCTTCGCACAGACCAGGTTTGAATCTCCCTTGCAAGAGACAAAGATACTTTTTAAATTTATTATAGCGTTACTTCAAGACAATGTCAGCAGATCAGAGTGACCTCATGGAATTACACGACGATTAATGAATAATGAACTAGAAAGATATGGAAAAAGGCGGCAGTGGCCTAATTTCAGGCACCACCCCGGAATTAGTCTTGAAGACTGACGAAAACCAAGAAAAAACTAAATCAGGATAAAGTGTCTCCGGGCCGAGATTTTAACCTGGGACCTCCCGAATGCAACGTAGGAGTGCTAACCACTCAGTCGCTACATTCGGTAGTACATAATACCGATAATCGTAGATGAAGTAATGTACCTTGAGGTGAAAGCTACTTTAAATTGCAAATTTTATAATAATTCTGCAACGGCTTTTGTTCGACCGGGCAATTCTATGACGTAACTTAGGCAAAACATCCGGCAGTACTCGAGCTGATAACACAATGCCTTAGAATCACCATTAAACCGTATTAATGATTTGTATTTCGAAAATTCGTTTGGCATTGACCAAAGCAGCAGAGAGGGGCTTTACGATGCTGCAGTTACCTGCTGGGAAAATGAAACTATCCTGGCATTTGTCAGCAGCCTTTGGAAAACCATAGAAATTCTCAAGAGAATAGCTTTATAACGCCGAATTAATAAGGGACCTATGTAAAAAAATGCAACCCGACGGGTATGAAAACATATCAAATCTTCTATTAGAAAAGATTCGACTATACCTCTATGCTAAGACACGTAATTCATACACTCGCATGTCAACAAAGGTTAAAACAAATCAACTAAAATATAATCAGATGACCAAACAAATTTGGATTAAAGATAAATATTCTGATTGACACAAGTATTTTCTATGAAGTAAACACAGTCAGTGCTGGAAAGGCAAATTTAATTAAAGGAGATGACACATTCTTCAGGTACGGTAGAGAGAGAGAGAGAGAGAATAATTATACTGCAAAAAGAAATTGACCCACTCCCTTGATAGCATCTTAATACGTAAGGTGATTGATCGGTTGTAATTTACACTGCTTCAACAGAGATTTACGAAATAAGCCAAGACTTTCATCTGTAAATTAGTAGATCAGTGTATGCAATATTAGTTACCGGCTTTTAACAACCATTCCCGAAGTGTAAGCACCTGTCAGTCTAAGTGTGCAGGCAACGAAAGCACTTTCTTCTGTAGTTTCCTCCTCCTGTGTCTTAACTTGCACAACTTAATGCAACTAACTATAAGACGCCCTAACACAGAAGCAGAATTCTCTCGGTCGGCTCTTTGCTGCCAGACACAAGAAAAAGAACTTGTTCATTACGCCTCTGAGGTGCATGTTCTAACACAACTGGTAGGTTTCAGTGCTCCTCAACCAGACTTACGAATTCGTGTTTTAATTCCGTGGTTTAAAACGTGAAGAGTGATGTATAAAAACAGCTTTAATTAAATTAACAAATTATCGCGAAAAACAGTTAGAACTGTGTACTGAAAATCGTAGTTTTCCAAACAACGAAAATCGCCCTGATGATGGAGGCAGCAAGCACTTACGAAACGTCGGTAAAATTCTACCAGAATACACGGCGCAACAACCCAGAAGACATAATAAATTCTTCTCGGGTTACCAGTCGTGTAAGGTGGCTTAATGAAGAAACACCAACGTTTCGAGGACCATCTTTGTCGTGGTGTTTCTTCATTAAGCCACCTTACACGGCTGGTAACCCGAGAAGAATTTATTATATTTAGTCGCCGTGAAAGCTTCAGATCATACAACCCAGAAGACAGCCATCTTAATTCTTGCCGCCGTGAGAACCTAAATTCTGAAATTAAGTTACTTATTTTATTTCACCTCCTAACAATTTTGCTGTATGGTCAAGAGGTACATAAAATAGAAATACGGGATGAGAAATAAATAAAGAAGGGAATAAAGACGGGATAATTCGTTAGGGTCACACTTCTGACCTGCCCGTGTCCGAGCTGACTCTGGGACTAAATCTACGTAAAGGTGCGACGATCGTGACGGCGAGCTGAGAGCTAAACAAGTCCAATAATACGACGTGCACGAACAAACAAACTGCCTGATGCTAATCACTTTCTCTGCGTGTCTGGATGTTAGATGCTCGCCATCAATCTTTCATCCGATATGGCTTGAGAAACAGGCACCATGTATAGGCCTATAACCTGCAAATGATAAAAGCTCTAACGAAAATTTGTCTTTCTACTCCAACAGAAACTCTCTGTACCGAGAGATTGGTTGTTTCTCATCAGATATCGACTTCATGGCAGTACTGATATTATGTTGCACAACTGAGCTTGTCGTAAATCAACTCCGTTTATTTTAACACAAAACTGTCTTGCGTTGGGGGAAATTAACTGACAAAAAAGTTTCCTAATAGAATATTTACCATAAAATCATTCGTCCGAAATAGTACCGCTAATTAAAAAGTCAAAAGTTAAGTGGTACCATATTATTTATTCTGATCCCTGATACTATCACGGATCTCAAAATTAACCAAACAGTTTTCTAAAATCTAAGAAATTTGCGAAAGATCATCGAATGTTGTGGTAGAGTAGTTACTCTGGTTCTGGGCTCGAAAACAACCCACACATGAATAAGTACAATTTTTTCTAATTAACATACGTGGACTTTTAACTACTCGTCAGGTCGCTGAATAACAAATATATTAAGACAAAATGCAGTGTAGTGTCGCTGTTGCAGTTTACATAAACCATAAATTCCAAAACTTTGTTCATACAATGCTCGAAAGAGTAGATTTTCTCTCTGAATGCTCTCTGTGTGTCAATCCTTCCCAAAACAATTTTTACGGTAAAGGATTGATTTGGAGTGACAGGCATCGAAGACCAACAGACGAGGTATAAATTTAGTTTCAAGCTGCTTACGAGAATAAAACAGATTCATACAGGACCAATGAGTTAATGGTCTGTTCACATGCTATGTTCTCACTATAATTCATCACGAAGAGCAAATCCGAATCAAATTGAAAGAAAATCCTTACAACAGAATCAGCGTTCAATGAGAAGTACATGTCAGCGATATAAAGGCACTCTTAAAATCCTTTTAAGAATGGAATATGATAAACCTCGTATTTACCGTAAGAATGTCATTAAATTCATAAAATTTGTTTGATACTTACAGCCGCAGAAATTCATTTCCAAGGGGGGAGCACAAAACAAATTCTTAGAAGTAAATTCTTTATATATTATGAGCAATTATACGACAAGAAACTTGTAAGATACAACCTCAGAGTTTGACATCGTCACAATGTCTCTGTTATTTCACATATAAAAAAATTCTTTATATGAAATCTGTGGGTATGTTTACTAGCTAACTCTGATTTAAATTCCATATTTGTAGCTGAAATGGCCATCTCGTTATTAGTAAAATACAGATATCATGTAACCACCAATTAGTATAGGCTTCAAGATGACTGTAAAAAGTTGAAACATGTCGCCTTCACATATGATTATGAATGAAGATGCATAGACGGGATGGATAAACCCTATCAAATGTAAAGCAATTTAGTAAATTGAATGAGAATCAGGGCTTATACGGATTACCAATGGCTTCATCATTAGACTGGTTTCAATCCGAACATAGTTGTTTAAAATTCACATGCAAACGAAAGAAACATCGATCATGTAACGCGTGTTGCTATGTCAGCACAGCAATTACAGCCTACACAACGGCAGTTTCAGGCAACACGCTACATAAATTAACAATAGACTGGCATCAGCGGTAACTTGCCTCATACCAAAATGTACTTATGTATTCTACTGCTAAAACTACGACTAACCTTATGACAATTGTGATATTCCGATAGCCGTAGCCGATTGGATAAATGAGGCAAATAGATGCGGGTGAAGGTCGAAAGGAGCACAGAAACAAAAGAAACTTCCATGTGACCTGCGTCGATAATTCAACTTAGAAATAAATGTCTTGTGCAATTATACGTCAGTCTCGTTGCGACAGGAATCGGACCTCATAAATTTTTACTCGAAGAAAGATTCCAAAGGAAGGTGAAACATATTTAAACTCTAATTAATAAAATCTTCTAGGGCTATCAGCCGTGTTAGATGGTGATTAATCGCCGACTTTATTAATGAAAGCAGCCGTGAAAGCTTCACATAATATATTTAAACTCTTTCAGAATCCGACGGAAAATTTCAGGTGTAAAAATGCCTCTAAATGAGCCGAGGTTCTCACGGTGGTGAAGATTTTAATGGTGATCTGGGTAGTGACACTGTGTGTGAAACTGCCCACTACATCTTCACCCTGAAGGTGGAAAGGATGCGTTCCTTCCAAACGATGGTAACCACCTACAAGACCACATTGTATCAAAAACCCCAAAATACCACATCAACATACCTCTAAACAAAAAAATGTTATATAAAATTAGGTAAAGTTGCCTATGATTACGTTACTCCGCGATTTATGTAAATCATTTATCATGTCTCTACAAACCTTGGAGCAAAGCAGCCTCAGGGTGTCCCCCGATTTAATTAAATAAAATTTACAAGACAAAAAATGTCTTATCGCGATTACCAGTTTTATAATTGACTTTCAATAATAAATTTACAGGAAATTTGAGCTGCCACTTCATTGTTAAACATAAAATAACTCAAAAAGCCCACTAAAGACACTAAACAGCTCATAGACGAGCAGACAAACAGAAATGCTGTCTCTGTAAACTTACGTTTTGTATTTGGCAAAAATTTGTATCGTACTGATCAATTTGTTTCAAAGTAGATCGTGTGTATTTCTCCTACGCTGTGCCGATGAGAAATAGGGCATCTTACAGACTCACTGAAGTCAAACCATAGCAGACTGCAGTTATATATATATATATTACATATATTAACTTCATACCTGGGTCAAACAATCCCAAGACTCTAAAATTTATCCATTTGAATGCTAAAATCAGGATCTGTTACTGGATTCACAGGTTATTTATCGATAATTTGAATCGGATCGTACGAGCGAAGTGAGTGCCATGTATCAAAGTCGCGAGAGAAAGGAAAAGCTGTGGGTATTTACATCGACAAATGAAGAAAAACTGTTTTCGTAGTCAGCATAACCCCGCCGACATCTGAAAAGTGTACACCGAGAATTGGGACATAACCTGCAAAATATAGTTTAAGAGAAAAATGCAATAAGTACATGAGCTTCTCTTTAGTAGCACGTGTAAAGTCGTTCGTTGGCAGTGCAGTCAGTGTTAGCATCATGAACACTGTACACTGAGTCACGACTAACAACGTACAAGTCTATTTTGGAATTAGTCATTCTAGAATTTCTGCAGTCTCCTCATATATTTTTCATGATAAAGCGTGTCGTACAATCCCGTGTTCCTTCGTGCATAACACACGTTTAATTAACGTTCCCCTTTAAACATCTTCTACATACGAGGCAGCTCTGCTCTGCCCTCTCAACGGAGGTACCTATTAAACCAACGCCTTAGTTTCACAAGTACGACACACAGACTTAAGATAAAATTCTGCCTAGCCTAACGATCAACAGAACCAATTTACGTCTTTCTCAAATTATTTTATCTCTGCGATAGAAATTTTCAATTCATCTACCCATTAAATTATGTTGTCACAATTGTCAAATGTTCAGTTCCTTACAGGCAATAGTTTCGTACGATGAATAGACATTGAACATTACCTCGTGTCTAGCTCGTTTATTTCTTGGAAGTTCCCCAAGCGTTCTCAACTTGCGCACGACAAAGTGTTTGTCTTATGCGTATTGAATACCTTAGTATAAGACCGTGAAGCCAAAAAGAAGACAAAAAAATTACGTAACGTGCATCCCCAACCTTACAGCAAAAAATGCACCAAGTTTACTGTAAGTACATCCCACAGGATACACTGACCTATATAAATTATACCACACCGACACACACAAATTATTTAATTATTATGACACAATGATTATACCAATTCTAAAGCAACGTTTCGGTCGAAGTACACCATCTTCAGGTTCTTTACAAAACCTAGGCTGTGTGAAGCAGAGTAGTGGCATTTTATCATGAAGTGTTATGTATTGTGTGTGTAATATATATGGACGTCATTCAATTAAAACATACATGAAAAGTTGTTGCATTCTACTTACATAGCCCTCCTATTACGACGATCAGGTTCACAGAACACACAACCTTGAACAACACAACAACTCACTTCACTGTTCCGCCTGTGACAACGCCCACAGGCCACACAAGTTCAACTGAAGCCTCAGGGTAGACAGCTAAACAGTACTAAATAGTCCCAACAAAATCATGTGTGCTCACCGCATTTTTAATATAAAATTTTCCTATCTTACATGCACCCATGATGAGACGAGGCAAGATGGACCCGGTAATTTTTAATTTACGTATGTTTAACTGAATGACTTTGTATATTTCAGACACACATAAGAAAGAGTTACATTACACAACATTTAATGATAAGATAATAATCGTATGTTTCATATATTGATTTATTCTTTTTATTATCCGAAGACGATTTATTCTGACCAAAACATGTCGCTTTTGAATCGTTATAACCATTGTCACAAGAATTAAAGTATTTTTGTGTAATTGACATGACGAACTCCGGAAAATGTCACCGAATTTGCAATTTTTATAAGCTTCGTCGGATTTACGAGGTACTAACGTTACGTTAATTTGTCATGATATTTAACGCTAAAAATTAATGCCACGGGTATAAGTTAGATAGTTTCTTCAGAGGTAGAGACGGATATCTACAGACATTAGATGCCTTTCCAGTTTAATGTCAACTTTTATACGTAAATAAATAAAATAACTGTTGGATGTGAATACCACCAGTATCCATTATTTAATTTACAATGCTCTGTATTACTATTACTTACATTTTGCCATTGATCGTATTTCACAGAAAATAAAGTAACTTCTCAACTACATTATAACGTATCATACTCTCTAAAGGTGTAATGTGTATAATTACCAAATTTACTTCCCAATGAACATCACAGCAAAAGAAAAATTCGCCAAATTACTGATGTAAGCCACGTAGTAGGCCGATGAACACTGTCACCAATGCATGTGAATCACAACCGATAGCTGTGTCACAAAACACATACAATGGGCAGTGTGACGTAATATTATGGGGCCAATGTCAAAACTATGATGGCCAAGAGTTTCTATTGCGTATAAAAGTGCCAGAAGTAACACTCCAAGGCATCAGTACATTTTGGTATCATCCTCAAGTAACTTCAGTTGGTGAACATCGAAACAACTGCATCATACAACCATGAAGGTAAGAAAATCACAGGACTGACGACAGTAGTTCAGTAATGTAACATACAGGAATTTTTATTCGTATGTTAAAAAACGAATAAGTGAGATAAACAAAACAAAGAGCTTATTCCGAAAAATATATAAGCATTTTACACGTTGTTTAAATGAAGTGATAGAAAGTTAGGCAACACATCATACACTAAAAGTGACAAATTCGAGAATTTCAAAATTGCAACTGAATATTATGATAATATATCATATTGTACTTCATACGTAATAAATAAAGAAATAACGTAATCCCCTATGTAGCTCATTCACAATTGGCATTACGTAGAAATCAAACAGAAGTATGCATACAGATAAATGTAGCCTATGCTTAATTAATAACGCAGATTTCTTTGGAATTGTTTCTAAATGCTACATCTTAACAAAAAATTTCCACCTTAAATAACGTGTGTAAATCATATAAAGCACCCAAATCATTTACAAGCTAACTAAACAAATGTATTTAAACACTGTCTTCGGACGTTATACAGAACGATGGAAGACCCATAACGAGACTAGTGTTGAAAACACTTATTCAGCTATGCACGTAGCACAACTGAACCCATTATATTCAATCATTCCTTGGGCATGCTGGTCTTCAAACTAGTTCTACGCAAAATTAGTTTACGGATTGACAAGTAATAGTCCAAAGCAGACACGCGGCATTCAAAGCCTAATCTTCGTACAGGTAATGAGCGTCACATCAGCCATTCTCCTGGCCGTGGTTCTTGTCTCGGCTGAACCAGAACCACCGCGGTTCCGCGGAGGTTCCTACGGCGCCCCTTCAGAAGTCGAGGAAGCACCGTACGCACCGTCCGGGTGGCGCCCGTCAGGACGTCAGTTCCTGTTACCCATTCGACAGACCTACTACGCCCCACCGGCAGCTTATGGAACGCCAACCACCGAGCAGGCGACCACCACCACAGAGCAGCCAACTACCACTGAAGTTCCCGACACAACCGAGGTGAGGCAGGGACTCTGGTCATATTCTGGGTTTCTCTTCCTACTATCTCGTGGCCAGATCACAGACTCCATCAACTCAGGATCCTGGTTTGACAGTCCATCGACCCATAAGCACAATGCCAAAAGTATAGGACATACGGGTAAAACTCCGAACTCCAATCTCGACCTAGGTACTTGGTTAGTTGCAACAAGTACTTCGGTGAGGGGCCCGCTAGGCCGAATCAGCGGCCGGCCGGCTGGGAAGTATCCAGAATAGTCTACGTACAGTACGTCATATTAAGAATTAGACATTTTGTTAAAAGGCAGCTTTCATAGTATGAAAGGATGAGCAGAAAGTAAAACGTATTTATGAACACGTTCTCTCTAGCCAGCGCAATCACGCTATGAAAGTAATACAAGAGCGTTGTTATGAATACGTAACAGGATATCAGCATGAATTCTACACACAGTAATAACACAGTTTCAATTTCTAGCTTAATTTCGCGTAACTTAACATACGTAGACCTTCAGGCGGCAGGGTAATGCTGCTACAAATATTCATTTTTTTAGGATTCAAGTAACGTTTCAAAAGCACAATTTCGCGTGTTACAAGATAGATTCAATTGTCTAAATTTACGTCTTCAACAAGTGAAAAATGTCAACCATTACTTCACAAACGATTACTTAAGCGTATAAACGTGATCATATATACTTTCTAGTTCGTTCGCAAGACCTGCAAACCGTTTTAGTAATGCCATCGGTAATTCAAGCTCATAGTACACGGTATAAATTATAAATGGCTGATGAGGAAGGTTGTAGTAAGTCCAGCGGACTATTTTGCATTCCGTACCAAACTCTCGACTGTGGAATGATGCCAGCAGGAGAAACCGTGCCTGGGAACGTGTTCTGGCGCTACCCCCACTTGGTTGTGCCATGTCCTCATCTCTTTCTCTCTCTTTTCCCGTTCAAATGTATTCGAAAATTCCAGCGTTATCATAATATGTCGTAACTGCTTTCGGCAGCAGGCGTTAACGCCCGAGTTTGCTGATGGCAATGGTGCCGACCCTAGCAGGACCTTCAGGGAGCGAGATGGCCAAAGTAGCGGTGCCTACCACATCCTGCTCCCTGATGGACGTCTTCAGCGAGTCATCTTCACGACATCTCCCAACCAGCCCAGCGGTGCCTTGGCAGCGAATGGTAACCCCAGCGGTGCCTTCCCAGCGTATGGTAACACCAGTGGTACCTTGCCAGCGAATGGTAACCCCAGCAGTGCCTTCCCAACGAATGGTAACCCCAGGGGTGCAACGAATGGTAACCCCAGATGGTAACCCCAGCAGTGCCTTCCCAACGAATGGTAACCCCAGGGGTGCCTTCCCAGCGTATGGTGCCCCTTCTCAAGGTTATGTAGCTCAAGTCCAATATCAGGACGTAGAGCCCATCCAGTCCCCAATCTACGCATTTAGTTCCCCTATCATTCGAATATTCAAATAAATTCGCCGTTGACAACTACATGTAACGTTTGCAAATACATTCTAATTAGTCGTCATGAATCACTGAAAGGGAAAACTAATATAATTCTATGAAACAAACTTCAGACAATTATAAGTTATTAAAATTATTATTATTTTAAGCTGGAATGTATCTAAATATCCAGACCATGCTGTAGGTGATAATTATTATTGCACCTGTTATAATTGGCAGAATTTTATTACGTATATTAAAATTCTGCCACGGAACAGCCAATAAATGCAACACAACTTTTTTCCACTGAGGAATTTCTAGCCGAATGTTTACGAAATTGTCCTCGGTGGTATTTCAGGCAGATAATCATCTGGATGAATATTCCTATGATGAATGAAGTGTTCTTGATACTCTTTAGTTAATAGAACTACTCTCTACGTAGCTCTATGATTAATATTAATTAAATTACATCCATATATATATATATATATATATAAAGAAATAAATCTATGTTTGTGGGGTTATGTCCCCAAATTTGTAAAGCAAACCCAAAAATGCACTTGACTTACTTATGAAAAGAAGAACTGTGGTATATCATTTCTTATTTAGACTTGCTTAAAATTAAAAACCCTCTCAGTTCTTGAAGACTAATAACAAGAAATTTAAATGGCTAACGGTATTTGCAAACTGTCCGCTTGTTGATGTTTTATCATATGATGACGTGCACCTGGAAATAGGATAATAGTTAAATATTACATTTGTTATTAATGATCCCAACATTTCAATCTAACACTTGTAATCCTGTTTTCAATATTGTAACTTGTGAAAAATGAATATATAACTTCACGAAAGAACCAAAATAAACGATGTAAATCAAATCTATCTTGATAATAAATATTGCATTTCAACAACAAAAACAACAGCGTGCATCAACATTTGTGTAATCACTAATAACGAGCAAGTTGGCATTTGTGGTGGTAACAAATTTACTCATCACGTAAAATCTCGGAAAGCTAACATTTTAACCAGTCTGTTTATCAATTTAAATTTGAATTTGTTTTTGGACACTCTGAACAGAATCTCCTGTACATAAAACCAAAATGCGTAGTTTGTAACTCTTGTACGATCAAGATACCTATTCTGTAAACTTCTCAAAAACAAGTCAAAATGTTACTTGCTTTCCTGCTAACATAATACCAAGATATACAAATTGTAAATAATCATTATAAATCATCCTGAAGTTGTAGAGCATTATTCACAATGTCCAGTAAATTCTATACACACCCCCATCCCATTATTCATACTCGACTGCCGCAATAAAGATTAGTGGAGGGACAAATATGCTGGTTTACTTGTTAATTAATGATTAACTCAAACCTTTAAAAGCAACTGTTGCTCTCAAAATCCTACTCCTTCCCAATTACTTTTTAAACATCACCCTCTTCTCTGATCTCCACGGATTAGGCTCAATCACCACAGCAATCTTCTGAATGGTCTCCGAGTACATCTGTAGCCTATTAATTAGTAACAAAGTTTGTCACGTAAATTCCATTCGAATGAGTTAACCATTGTTCCCTGTAATATATTCAATTCTCTAAATAAATATTCAGTTTCTTCAATATGTACATTTTTCCTTTTACTTTCGTATAATATGGTATGTACCTCGACACATTAAGGGGTTCTGCATGCGTTACATATACACAGAATGGGTGGGAAGTAAATAGGCATTTCCAATGCACAGATATTATTTAATGCCTACTTACTTCCCACCCACTCTGTACATCCTACATTTAAATCACAGAGACTACATATTTAATGATCTGAAGACTACATAAATACATTTTAATTGTTCCATTAAAAGACTATATCAGCAATAAATGAATATTAAAGTCTGTGAGATATATAAAATCACAAACAGAACATTCGGTAAACACATCTTCCATTAAGACACTCACATTTTTAATATCATATCATAAGTCTAACCACATTACAAATGACAACTTATCATTAACGAACCTGGGTCTCCCAACCGCTGATCTGGTTCCACCTGTCCTTACATGATAATAATCATAATTCATTTTTCATTCATTATTGACAAATTGCAAGTTTTCATTGAAGTCCAACAACAATAATGGGAACCTATATGCATGTATGTGTGTGGAAGTAACTGCATGGGAATCCCTACATGGGGAATCCCCAACTGCTGTACAACCATGTAGAGGAAATCCCCTGTGATGTAATCAGGCTCCAGGAACCTTCCCCACACAAATGATGCTGACCAACAATCCTGGCATCAGCACTGTATGTGTGTTTGATCCCTCGGCTTTCACCACTGGTCAGTGCGAGTACTTGCTTGCATTTTCTCAAATACGCATCAGAAAATATTCAACAAATTTAAGATATACAAATTATTTTTAAATCTCACTTACCTTATTTTGTTCTCAGCAACTCAAATACAACATGCCTCTTTGACAAGCACGCGAACGAAGACGTTGCGTGTTGATCTTAAATCCCTGTGCATTTGTGGAGGCCTGTTAGGCATTTGAAAAGAAAAGAACAAAGAAAGAAAGGAAAGAAAGGAAAGAAATGTGATACAGCATAATATGAACAGTATAAATAAATTAAATTCTTTTCAGGTTCACAATGCATTTTTTGTATGATTACTACAATGAATATCACGAAGAGTCATAACTCATGAATAAGGTTCAGAATTTTCTGCATCATAGAGAATAGTCTTTGTCAACAACTTTCTCATAGAAGTGTGATGCCAGTTCTTCCAGCCAAGATGGATTCACCACAGTCAACTCCTTCATGTACACTCGGTTCGTATGCAGGATCTCACAGAACAACAGCCTGCAAAACAACATTTGTAACAAATAAGAAAAAAAATATTCTAGCTGATGAAAGTAACAACACAATGCACTCCCAAGCTGATATTATTATCAAAATGACAAAATTTCCCAGATTAAGTAAATCGACCAAACTGTTATATGTCTTACAATTTAAAAATCAATTGTAATTTACAAATGGAACACTTCTAAAACCATTACGTACCACTTAGGTTGTTCCAGTGTGTACAGTACAGATGTGGGATGAATGTAGAGTTCCTGGTCACCTCTCACAGTCCTATACACACCCGAGTAATGAAGGTAGGCTGCATTTGGGAAGAGGCCGGCTGTAATGCACCGGCACACCTTCTCTGTGTCACCTAGTACAATAACTTTCAAGTTGGTTACTTCAAATGTAGACTGAAAACTGAGTGTAAGTAGAGCTCTCAAATAAAAACCAAAAAAAATGTTCAAAGAAATTTCACATGAAATAGGAAAACCCCAAACAATGAAAACAGTGCACAACATTTCTTTATGCTCTTTCACACTGTTCATGGTTGTTAAAGAGGTAAAAAGAAATACCATAGTCTGAATGTACTTTCAACTCTTTAACCATTAAAATTCAATGACAACTATATGCACCACCTCCATTAAAATTCTGTAACTCTACATTTTCCCACTAAGTGTATTTACGGGGTTTGTACGATTCTCAGAATAAGCCCTGATTATTTTCCTCAAGAGCATTAATTTATCTTTGTAATGGAAAAGTGATGTGTTTTGTCTGAACTAGAAACTGAATTTTTACATATTACTTAGATAAACTTAAAGCCCAAAAAGGTAATGCAATTATCATAAAATGTACTTTTCAAATTACACATACAATGCACTATATTTCAGATGCTGATGACTCGATTTTCTTGCATGACCATAATGAAAAGATGTGCCTATAATATGATCACTATGTAACAGTTACTAATCCAAATCTAATTACAAAACCCAACCACAACAGAATTATAAATACCTTCACATGAAATGATCGGAACATTAAATCGTTTTAAGAGCTGCGACATTTGTATTCGTATCTCCTGGGCCCTTTGCAGTCCCTTGTAATTCAAGAAGTATTTCTTGCACCAGTCTTGAGACATGCCATGTTTCACGTAAGAAACGTACACATTAAGCAGGGTCAAAAGATCACCTTCTCTGACCTCAAATCTGCGTTTTGCAATGCGTGCTTTTACAATATTTTGCCCGCTACTTGGCTTCGTGAACACATTTTGTACTTGCAGCATCGCTATGATAGACAGAATTTCTGCTGAGCAACCAAACTCACCTGAAATAAATGTACATAATTAATGTGTCAGTTTCTGGTCTTTTAAATGTCATATAACAAAGTAAAGGGTTTATTTTACTTTAAACATTTCTGTTGTTTCTCCAACCAATCTGTCTTCTACCTGTACACAAAGATCAGCTAACCTCCTCAGGTGAAATATTTGTTTTTCTTAATATACTCCGACTCCAGTGTTGGTTTTGAATATGTATCTCACATATACATTTACCAAAACACAGATTCACATATATTCCACAAATTCAAAAGTTTGTCAGATGAATTAGTCCTATTGGACTACTTCATTTTTGGGGAAGAAATATTAAATTACTGTCAGAGTAAAGAGTTTTAATATTTGTTTCCAGCAAAATATTAATTTCATCAGACAAGTCACTTACCAGAAATCAAAAGAGCCTTCGAATATAAAGAACTGAGTGGAAATTCTGCCATATTAATTCCTAATGGTTTGGTGAGTTGACCTTCATAATCAATAGCTCCTAGTGCATACAGCAGTCCTAGAGCTGAATGCAGGTTCCTGGCTGGGGGTGGTGATGGAAAATTAAACCTCAAAACATTATCAATACCAAGAGCCTTTAACTGCAACATAGCCATAGCAAGCTCGGTTCGCTGCATTTCTGGAGGTGTCACTGCACTTAAGGCATTAAAATCTGCTTCAGAGTATAATCTGGCAACAACACACAAAAAAAATGGTTTTATCCAAGGAACTGCAAGTTTAAATCTTCATAAACATATATGTGTGTTAAAATTCAATTTTTAAACTAAACTGCATGGAACTGTGTTAAAAAATTTGTAAGTTATACAGTCACATAAAAATACTAAACTTAAATAAGTATAATGACATCTTTTAGCCATTTTATTATTCCTGAAAATACAAAGTAATCTTATACTGAAACCTAATTTGAACTCTGACACTTCAAACCTAATTCAGTAATTTCCTACAGCAGCAGAGCATACAAGATACAACCACATCCAAAAATCAGAAATTTTAATCATGATGGACATTGAGAACAACTAATATGATAGGCATTAAAAATTATTAGTGATATTTTGCTCCGTACTTAAATCCACCATTCTTGGGTTAGAGTGTTTTGAGACTTGCTGATTTATTTTTACCTGTATGCCTTCCCTGAACGTACCCTTCCAGCTCGGCCTGCTCTCTGGTCTGCAGATGCTTGAGACACTGGAACCACCACCAGAGAATCAGTGTGAGTTTCAGGATTGAACCACCGCAGCTTCACAAACCCACAATCAATCACTGTAAGACAATTAGGAAATATTATATCCTTTGTTCTGAAAGCTGTCAACAGTTAATCACATAAAATTTATGTGTGCTACAATGGAAGGAACATTAAATAGCTTTTACTTAGAAGCTTAACAGATTAAAAATCAAATGTAGTAAGTAGGAATTCTAAAACTTATCCATTTTGAAAAGAACACTCAATTGAAACTACACAATTTACCTAGTACACTAGCTCTGCATTTTACAAAGTTTAATTATTATATTTCCATGTTAACAAAACTGAAAAATTAACATTTCTTTTCTGTATACATAATGAATGCTACAAGACCAAGCCGATCTGTGTAATAGCACATCTCAGTCTGCCTCACAATTTCAGCCTCATTTGTTGATTCCTGGAAACCGTGATAGATTTAATTTTTAAAATAATTGATGTTCATTATAATAAATAAAAATACATATTCCAATCTGAGATTTGATATTCTCCTATTGGCAAAGACAACGACTGTAGTCACGGTGATGTTATGTGGTCTTGTGGGCGGTTACTAACATTTCAGAGGAAAGTATTACCTCCAATTTCACTACACTTTGAAGACCACACAGCATCAGACCATGCCTGGGTCTTGCTGTACCAAGTAACACACAAGATTACAAAGATGATATCTGTCTATAGAATAAATGTAAGTTTACATAACCCAGTTACACCATCGATATTAAAAAAATATTTAATTTTAATGCAATCAAATTATTACCATACACAATTCCAGGGATTGTTACTGATGTTTCCGCAATATTTGTGGCTATAACTATCTTCCGCAGTCCTCGAGGTGTAGAACGGAAAACTTTCAACTGCTCTGCATTTGGTAGAGAACCATACATTGGCAGAATAAGAAGCTTCACTAAAATATAAAACAATCCATGTATCTTACAAGCAACATGTTGTTCCCAGCCTTTTGATCATTTACACTGCTTATAATTCAAATTCCAAACACTCATGTAAATAAATTTTCTGTGCAACATCAGAGATAAGCTACATATGTCAGCTTCTATGTCACCAATCATCAAAAAGTGTTACTTCATTGCACATAGTTGAATATCATAATGGTGCATGCGATTATAAATGCAACTTACAATTGGCGTTATCATCAACTATTTGTTCCTTTAGTAGACTAACAGCTCTGTCTACTTCTTCTTGTCCAGTAAGAAAAGCCAACACATCTCCAGACGGTTCATGTTCATGGATTACTGTAACTGTATCAACTACACCTTTCACATAATCAGGCATGGGTTCTGAAATGGAAAACCCATGCATGATCAAATCATATATGTTACAAAGTGTTTCATGTTCTTGAGATCTGAGATTCTCATGGTGGTGAAGATGATGATGCTGTTCTGGGTTGTGACACTGTAAACTTGTAGATAGATACCAACATTTCAGAGAAACATACTGTCTCAATCTTCAAAGCTACCTATGAGTCTTACAGTGTCACAACTCAGAAGAAAAATATTGTGACGTGTCGCCGTGAGTGCCGCGGACTCGCACTGGAGGGGAGGAGCTGCCTGGTCTGGATCTTTCAACAACTTGGAGGGGGGGGATTATAAACAAAGTCGCATTCCTGGGCGCTGCCAAGTTGAAAAACAGCAAGTTGTGTGTGAGCCGGAGGGCACAGCGGCAGCAAGACAGCGAAGTGTTGAGCATGCGAAAAGTGTTTGTCAGATCAGATTCAAGGAAGAAGACTCCAAAAAGCAAGGGTTGACAATAAAGGGCATAAGAACCAACCTACGTCACAATATTGTAATTTCATGTTCAATTAAATACAACAAAACAGAAGGATTGTTGTTCAAACAATATCACAATATACTGTGAATGTGTCTAAAAATAATTCAACAACTTTTCATGCACTATATGCTTTAGTATTATAACTCCTACACTACAGAACATCCACCTTTATAAATACTTATATGTCTTGCTTTGGAAACAAATATTAAAGTACCATGATTGTCTTAATTTCTCTGTTCTAGTAGGTTACAGGTCTACAGAAATGATCCATTGGCTCCTTAATAAAACCTTGTCTATCAGACATACAGTAAGAAATGCATACAATAACTTGTTAAAACAATGATAACTTTTGCAAAATGGTTTATATGATACCTTTCACATAATGTATGTCCACAGGATACAATCTCCCTTCCACACTCATGATAACAGCAGTGTCCTTGGTTGTATCTTTACTTGTATTATTATTAAAGAAGTTGTATAAATGTTCAGCATCTACAGTTGCTGATGCAACTACGAGCTTCAGATTTTTCTGTTTCTGCAATGATCAGAATATATAAATAAAATTTAAATATTTCAATATGCGTCATAAAACATTCACCCCTACAAATAGGCCACATCACAATCATAAAACATACAGCACAATCTGCAATCTTCTCAAATCCAATATTACGAAATACACAATCTCGGTACATTATTGCACAAAATGTTGTTAATTTTTTTAGTAAATCTGACAAACATGAATGATATGATGAACAAAATTCTTTCAAAACTGGTTTCAGTTTTCTATCCTGAATGAAATTTCCAAATGAGACACAGAAAATGATTGGATTTCTCTTTGTCTTATGGAAGGTTCTAAATTTAAGTTAGAGTATATCTCAGGAAAAACAACTTGGCATTAAAATTTTCCACAATACAGCCTTTAAACAACATAAATAATGAAGTGTGGCAGTCTAGCACAGGAAATGTCTGAAGGGCATTTACTAATCTAGACAGTTAATAAGTGATTACAACTTTTTATTACTTTATAATATACATCTTCCTAAACCCTGTTGTCTGACAAGTCCAAAATTAAATCATAATTTTTATCGCATCTGTTGAGACAGAACGGAAAGATGAATCTACTGACACTCTTCCTTAGAAAAGTAGATATTATAGGACGGTGATACAAATTTGACAAGGAATGTTCATTGTTTGCTACAAAAAAAGGAAAGTTGATTATTGCCACTTTTGCAAGTCACTTCATGGGATGGAATGTCTGTACATGTAGAGAAGAGTATCACCAAAAGACTGCCTAATATGAAACAGGTATGATGATTCACTGAAATGCTGTGATCAAAATTCCAAGTTGGATATCAACCCAACATCTCCAATAACCTGGAGCTACTCAAAAGTGTCCATCCACATAAAACACTACAGAATTCTATAAACTGCTACAGTACCTGTGCTACTAAAAATGTAACTTACTCTTAATATTTTCTTGAGCAGACCCATCATAATATCAGTGTACAGCGTTCGCTCATGCACTTCATCAAGCATAATTACACAGTAATTCCTAAGCAGTGGATCAGCCATCATCTCTCTTAGCAAAATTCCCTCAGTCATGTACTGTAACAATCAAATTATTGTTATTAAATCAGGGAAAACATAAAAAATGCACACATATTTTTAAGTCGTACTCTTAATCGAAGAAGATAATAAACCTTACCTTTATCTTAGTGTGCACTGGATCAAAGCTGTCATCAAAGCGAATGCTGTAACCAACAGTTTGTCCCAACAGTGATCCCTTTTCCTCAGCAACCCTCATAGCCAAAGTAGTAGCTGCCACACGTCTCGGCTCTGTCACCCCTATAATTTTCCCATCATCGCCCCAACCAGCTTCCAACAAATACTGCAAACAAAGGAATAATAATCTTATTGCTCGATGCTTGATATCACATCAAAGCAAGAAACAGAATTAAATTCAGGTTAAAATCAAAGTTCCAAATCATGCTGATAGGTTTATTTTATATGAAAGGAATGACCTTGTTCTTCCAAAATAAATGTCCACCAAGCATTCTACCATATATTTTTGAAATGTTTTGGCAGACAAAAAAGGATTCTTCATCACAATGTGTCCTTACACATAGCACTTTTGGTAAAAAAACATATCACTGTTAGAACATCCACCACACTTAACTGACCTCACTCATGCAGCTTTTTCAATTTTTTCCTTTAAAACAAGTCAAATCAAAAAACTACATAGTGATATGATGACAATAATGTAACTTTCGGTAAATTATTTTCAGTGATGTCAGACATGCAGCCACAAAAACTGTGACATATGCAAACTGTTTTTAAAGAACCTAAATGAATTTACACCATCACAAACACTGCCAATTTCATAACATTTATTCATCATTTTAATTGAAACTACTTCATGAAAAAGGCAACACACTACACCATTCTAGAAGTTAGCATTTTCAGTCTACTACCCTAAGTACCTGGGTTCAATACTAACCATCACCAAATCTCATAACAAACTTAAAAATAAATGTCAGTACAACTGGTCACCTAAAGATAGCAGTATAGCCAACTCCTGAAATTTCATGTATATTCAATATAACTCATATGGTGGACAACGTCCAGTATATGCTGAATCGAGTCAAAAGGCCTGACTTTAAATAATCACAACAAATAAAATACAGAACACAATGTAACTTGGGTGAATGTACATTAAATGGTCTTGTAAATTATTTTTGTCATATGTCAGTCACAATTCACTCATAAACATAAAATGATCAAGTCCAAGAAGTTTTATAACACTAGTGGATCTAGTTATCGGATTCTTCGGGGTGCTTTAAGCATTTTCCAATGTTTAAAATATACTTTGCAAGAGTAAATATGACACCTGTATTAAAATTAAATATGGGACATTCAAAACTGTTTATTAATATGTGACAAAGTTGGAAGAGCTTAGCTTAACAATGATGGAGCAACATGAAAAATTCCCAGTTCTTTTGTTCAAAGATTTTGTGTACTGAAGTATGTGGCACTTCCACTGTTAGTACTTAACTGTTTGTCCCTCCACTTTGTGTCGAATTCATGTGAGTTACGGATAAACAGACTACTTACCAAAGTATGATCCCATACACATTGATGACAGAAGCTATCAACCAGTATTTCATGAAGCAGGGCTTGGCCACAATATTCAATAATCTTGAAGGTGGTTATCAACATTTTACAGGAATGTATTACCTTCATTTCAGAGTGAAGTGAGGATCAGGATGTGAAACATTAATAATGACAGAGAATTACCAATGGAGTACAGACAAAACGATGAGAGGGAAGTTGGTATATAGCTTATCACACGTGCAATTCCTGTCTTCTGTATATTTATTTTACCACTTATGACTCTCCGTAGATATTTAATTGTTACAAATATAATACAGACACATATCAACGTTAATTAGATTTTTACAATAACAGCCAATGTACATAACATTCAATTTCCTCTGGGGTTTTGTACACTCCAGTTTATTCAGTGTAAGCATTAAGCTTACCTATCACGTACCAACTTCAGTTAACACACACATTCAGCAAAATTCTGCTGAAATAACATATCCTACAGAAAAATCACAAAATTGCAGCCATAGGTATAGAATGAAATGAAGATATCCTATTAACGCTAATGACAACTGCATGCAGTTCATTAGCAAGAAAGATATCAGAAGTGCAATTAATAATATACATTTGAAGCAGTGATAATTGTATTTCTGAAGGAGGCTGACAAAATCAACCAGAACAAACTGTAAGTAATTTCAGATACATTATTAACACAAGTCAGATTCTCTGGCATGAGGACAAGAAATTGTTAGTCATCTCTTGAAATACATTCCCATAAAGTAACAACACGAAAAAGTAAATCTGTCCCACTCACCATGCCTACTCACTCTTAACCTTTGCATGGGATAGAGGGTGAGTGGTCAGCTTCATGCCCCCAGCTGCACTTTAACCCTGGGAAAGGACCCCGGCACACATTGAATAGGAGGCTGGGAGGGGCACACAGCAGGTCTGAACACAGACGCTAAAGGAAAAAATTCTCTGCCCCATCGGGTATCAAACCCGTCATCCAGTCTGTAGTCAGTCACTATGCTGACTGCGCTAACCCAGCTCACCGTAAAGAAACAAATGTGAAGTAAAAATAGGAATGTCTCTACGAAATACTTTCTCTCAGAAAATCTGTTACCAAGGTTTCCTGTTTGAGGTTATGTAAAAAAATATGCTAAAATAGTTCCTAATATTAGTCTCAAATCTCAATCCAAAGTCTAAAGAACATCAGCTTTAAGGTCAAGAGTTAATCCTTTTATCACACTCAGTAAGACAAACAAGCAGTGTCACTTCTCACAGAAAAATAAAGTTTCTAATTTTTTGCTACAGGCTAAAGAAAAACAACATATTCTGGTATTCCAACATTTTATTTGATAACATATATTAAGAATTACAATATATTTGTATATTATAATGCAGATTTTATTATTTAATGCTGCTGGTAACAGATTCAGGTAGAAAACAACTGCTCTAAAGTGGTATGACCAGTTTATCATTATCAGAACCATGCATTACTCAGGAATTTGGCCTTTGTATCATGAAAATCAAAATATAATTACATCAAACATCAACATGCTTGATTAATTGCACATACATTTTTGAGACAGCTTACAGGTACTCGAGCATGCCAAAAGCGAGGTTTATTTCATGGTAGTACAACTATGACAAACTTCATACCACTGCTATAGATAGCACAGAAAACAATACAACTGCAATCATTTATAAAACAACTTTGCCCAATAACATCCATAGAAATGTCATAAGGTGCTTCCCATATAAATATAAGACTGTAAAATATCAGCCATGAATTAAAAACCACCACCAAAATCTCGGAACTGTCCATAATTAGTTGTGTTTAATTTTAGAATGACAATTGGTATGTGAGGCATCCCCATATTTCTACACTGATACTAGAACTGCAGTAGCCCGCAGTTCAAAATTTAACGTCACCCTTGAATACCAAATATAATCAGACTGTGAAGCAGTAACGACGATAATACATATAAGTGGGCAGGAACTTATGACACAGAATGATGCATTCCTTGGCTGGGGCATACAGCCCATGTATCTAACATCTTCTTTCTCAGTTAATATTCACAGTAGGGAAACATCCCACAAACATAGCTGACATTCTTTCTGCTTTAACCTTAATCACATAGTAAAAGGGAATTACAACCCCAATACTATAAGGCTGCCAGCCAGATTTCAATTCCAGAATTAACGGTTTAGCAGTATGTTAGAGCACTGTCGATCACGTGTAAGCAGATAAGCACAGACAATAAAGATTAACAGCATAACACTATTTCAATATCAGAAACAGAAAACAAATACTTTTTCATGCCCAGTCTACACAATTCAAACAGAAAAAATTAATCACTTTAATTTAAAATTTTCAACTTTACATATTTTCTTAAGAAGAACTAAACATACCATAAATTATATGGAACAAATTAAATTATTCTCTCAACTAATATGAGCTCCATGTAGACAAGGCACTAGTCAATTTGAATAATAGAAAATAACTACATATTTCAGTCAAAACAGATTCTCTAGTGTGAAAAAAAATTAATATTACATATATTAGTACCACTTCTTGACTTATCAGATCCCCCACCCCAAAAAACTTCATATCTTCTCTTCTCACTGAAATGTGATCAGTTAAATTGAAGATGGACATAAATTATAGCAGAACACACACTTCTTTAATCCATTTGGTTTGAACGTATGGCATTTATATTGTAAGTAAATGCAAGTTTAAGTAATAATAAAATAGATGGTGATGAGAACAATAACAGCTATACTATAAGGATTCCAAATTTGTATTTATGATATAAAACATCACAAAACTACAATCAATATGAACTTTGTATTTTGATTAAAAACATTCTCTATGCAAGAATCTGATTTCCTGTTTCTTACACTATACAACAGCAGTGTTTCCATCTTTCTCAGAGTAATCTGGAGTCAAAAGTTCATCATTAATACTACCTTGAGATAAGTGTTTATTTGCCAGACAGAACTGAGCCAAGATAAAAACCAACATACAAGTGCCTTTTATTAATATATACATACTCCAGAATGACACCACTCTTTGTGTGTTTCTTTCACGTCCTCTTTATTAACATATTAATTTAAGCATATATAACAAAAAATTAGAGTGTGCTTTATATTTTGATTTACCAAGCATTATAGAACACAGTAAATAAAATATTCACAAGGTTTTACTTCTCTGGAATAATAAACCACTTAAATGTTTCAAAATATACAATGTGAAAATCTTACCTGCTGAAGGGCTCATAACATAAATAATTAAACCAACATTAGTTTAGTATCATGTTACAAAAGTAGCAACACACAAAATTAAGTGAGAAAAACATTAAAAATGCATTACTTGTCTACATTATAATTTATCACATTATTAAATATTACTAATGTTAAATCTGAATATGATCATATATGTTTCTTCTCTGAATGTCTTTGGTGATACTATATTACTACTTCCTTTGTTCTGGACTTTATCAATCATCTCTTTCATTCAAGTCTTAGAAATTTAAATAATCACTTTCTTTTGAAGAACATATCCTCTTTCATCTTCAGATAAAAAAGTGATGGAGATACCTACTCTGTTCAATCAGCATATACTACAAAAAATCAGTGAAGACTCTATTGAATGACAATTCAGCAAAAAGCAATGACCATACATAAACATGCATGGTTTATATCAAAGAACAGTTTGACACATAAATGAAGACCAATTTACTGATTCCAGCAACAATAATTTCTATTTCTTACATCTTTAAAAATTCTGAGTTTCCCTCCAGGACAGACTGCTAGAAAAATGGGAACACTACCTGCAAACACATCAGAAACATAATCTTCAAAATCAATACCCATTCCTTGTATCGCAGTATGTCACTGCCTTATTTAACACAATACAGATTATTCTGAACACTATGGCACATACACAAAACTCAAAATATTAATTTAAAGAATAAGGACCTCCTGAAAGTAACTGCAAAACTGTTTAATTTATTATTAGTATATAAACATAACTGTTACAGAATAACAACAAACACCATGTAGATAATAATTCAGTGTAGGATTTGAGGTTTTAATGGCAGTGAGTCCAAAGACGGCTGTCTTCTGTGTTGACTCATCACCCTGGTGATGGTGGCAGTAACGATCTCTCAAACGTTGGTAAACTTCTACCAGACTACATGGTGCTACAACTCAGAAGACAGCCATCTCCTTTACTAATAATTCAGTGGTTTCAAATTTCAAGATATATATTAAATATCAGGAGTGCAAACACAGCAGTGATATAGCACGAATACATAAAATATTAAAATTCACAAGCTGCTTGCAGTCTTCATATTGTAATTAGTTAATTTATACTTCGACCATTTGTTTTCATTGCAGTAACAGAAAGCTGAGTAATAAAAGTAAAATGCATGGAAAAGTAATTTAATTTGAAAGGGAAAATCTATGCAGACAAAGAAAGGTTGTCACTCAGGCCAATGACAAAACCTGCAACCAGTGATTGGGTGCACAATCCATCATATTGTGGAATGTGGCATAAACACGAATCAACCAAACAGGAGATAACATCTCGTAATGTACTGTTTATTAACAAGGAAGGTGCATACTGCACTCAATAGTGTTTCCATAATGTTAGTTAAAAATGTATTATACTCACAAAACTTCAGGGTTCAACAAATAAAAACAGAACAAAACTAAGTTTCTCTACAAAACCAAGATTAATGACTAGCATGTCATCAATCAAAGTTGATGCATCATAATAATTTGTTAGGTTTCATATGGAAGCAAATTAGTGATGTGATTTTCTTTTTTAAAAAAAAACAATATGATAGTCACACAAAGTTGAGATTATCCTTTCTCACACTGCAATTACTTAAAACCATTTCTGCCAAACACATGAAATTGCAAACAGTGAGGAACCCACATCCCATGGCACGTGAAGAACAATGTGAGCTGCCTAAAAAACTATCCACTAACTGGCTGATGTCTACTGCCTTAACACCCATGTACATTAATTAATTAAGTCAGTTATAAATAAAATTATACTTTCACAAAAACTATATTTTAACTTATGGGGGAAAAAAGTTACATTTTATGAAGATCACATGCTCTCTTACAACATAAATGCAGAAACTGAATCTACAGCAAACATAACTCAGCATAAACTAGGCAAAGTTGCTAAAAATTATAACATACCTCTAAACAAAGATAAAATAATTTTATTGTAAAAGTGCATGTATGCAGCAACTATAAACATGAAACTGCATTTCTTATTAATCAGTAAATAAACTCCAAACAGTGAGATTGTATTGCTATTTGATACACATGAATCATATAATCACATCATGTCTAGTTCCTCCTCGCTTTAATGATACAAGAAGCAAACAGTTTCTCAACACAATGGGGAGTGAGGGGAGAACTCTTCGATAGGCACAGAGAAAGCCTGATATTAGAAATATCTAAGCATCAAAGGATCACAAAATCTTCAAACCAATGTTCGAGAGACCTGTCATGCACCACTAATCACAAGATCAGCAGCATAACAATGTATTCTCTACTGGTCCTTGGTCAACATCTTTCCACTACTGGTTTCGAGGAACAAGTTTACTCAATCTCTGACTAGTACATTTCAGTTACCAAGAACAAATACCTGCAATATTTAAACCAAGGACAGTCATGTTTTGAGGTAAAATATTATGTGATGTGAGAATTAGAACATATCAGTCCATAACAATGATAAAATCAACGAACATTAATCGAATGACTGCTCATGATAATAAAAATGTGATGTATAAAATATGCAGTAATTACTTTCCAAAAATTAGAATAATTTCATATCCGTGGACTTCAGAATTTAACATCCTCATTGCAAAAGTGAATGTGCTTACCTCCTTTATAAGCACACATGCACAAAACAGAGACAGAAAACCACTGAAGTCAAATTTACTATTCATTGTTGCATAATTTAACAACTATTTTATTATTTTATTTAGTGTTCTGTCTGACGACAGGTCCATATGAACAGGATCCTTCCATCTTTTCTCGGACTGGGACCTGTTCATATACGTTCTTGGCAGATGATCCAGAAGTGGTTTGCCATTGCCTTCTTCTGTGTGTGAATGGAGTAATTGTTGGGAGGCCACGGAGAAACCGGGGAAGCCCCCGGAGGAAAACTCCGGGTTGCCTAGAATTTAACAACTATAGACATATAAAATTGAATGATATTTGAGATTTTCACAGCAGTGAGGATGATTATGTTCTTCTGGGTTATGGCAGTGCCATGCAGACTCATAGTCAGATGAAAATATCTGCATCTTCAGGAAAGCATCAGCCTGAAGATGAACACAGTATGTTAATCTGAAATGTTGACATCTAACTACAAATCTCCACAATGCCTAAAGCCAGAACAACAACATTACGTTGTAGTATCTATCATAATATAGAATGTCATAGACATTTTGACTCCCAATAAAAACTAATCCCATTCAACTTAATACAATTTTTAGTTTGCTGTATTATATACTGCATATTGATTTTTGATTCCTCACGCTCCAGTAGCTAATTCTAGTACAGTGTACACCCTGAGTAATGAATAATAACAACATTAATATCGGAAATAGCTGCTGCACTATGCACTTCCGGGGCAAGGTTTGTCTCGGGAACACATAAGTAAATACCCTTTAAACTGGCTCATAGAAGGCGACAGCCAATGCGGTTCAGTTTGAAACTTTAAAAATACATTATTCTGTTTTTAATACCTCAAAGACTTCAATGTCTAATTATACTGATAAATCCTCAAGAACTCAGTGTTACTAACATCTCAATATCAAAATTTTCTAACAAAAAATTGTGTGCCCATACCAAACAATACCAGAAGTATTCAAAAGAATTTTCAGTATGCCATAACAATACTGTATTTTAATATTGTGTTATGTTCTCATTGTTTTCTTGTTTTCTCAAGAGGAATGTACTGTTTAATGTTGTATTAAAGATAGGCTGAATACAGTACCTGTTGTTGTCACTGTGTGACATGTCTCATTAAAGATATCAGAGTAATTCCTAATGATAAAAGTCTAGGTTATTCTGCTACTTTGGTTTGCTATAAATTACATCATTACATAACCATAAACAGACCAGGCATATGAACATTAAATGAATTAATAAAAAGGATCATCTTCATGTCTGGTTTATCTAATGGATGTCATATCATGGCAAGATAAACTAATACAAGTGGAGGACACAGAGCGAGTTGATATGAAACTCAAACTCTAAATCACTGTATCCAAGGATATTGATTGCACATTTCTATATCACATATACAAGTCTTAACAAGACTCCAGTTTGCTACAACAAACATTCTTAGCATAGTCCTTCCGAACTCATGAAATGGAGTTAGAGACTGTAATTTTCAGATCTCCAAATGTTGTAAAAAAACAGCATGTTACACATAAGATGCATTCAGCTATTACAAAATATTTGTTACAAAATATGTTACTAAGACACCTTAATAAACCTACTGAAACGCCTTCTGTTGAAAGAAACACAAAATACAGTAGTTACCTAATACCAATTTGTTTTAATTGTTGAAAACTTAAACTTTCACTTAAAAACCATGTAGATAACATGTTTTATACTGAATTTGTTTAAATAAAATTTACTCAAGTTCAATAAAAATTCTCCACAATTTTCTGAGCAGTCACCACCTCATCTGAAGGTGGCATGTAATAACAAAACTTAATTATCACATGTTCAAATTAGTTTCAATATAATCCAAGCCAAATACAAGAGGGGATGTAAGGAAGACATGGTCAAGTATCAACATTCTCTATAAGACAATTTATCTTTTCAGCAAAACAGAAATGCTGTAGTATAACTTCAACACTTTAAAATGTCAATCTCTTAAGGTGCAAACACACTGATCTGAGACAACCATTTCTTGCATTACATACAGTTACACAAGTCATTTTAACTGTTTTAGTCATCATTTCTAGGAGGGGGAAGAATTACTTGCTTCTCATTATGATCAGATACTCAGATACAGCTGTTCACCAAAATTAATGGATTCGGAAGAATAGGATTTTAACCTCTACCACTGTTTCTTCTGTTCTTATGACAGGGATGGACAAATCACTGCAGGGACTGAATATGTGTCAGTCAACAGACTTCTGATCGGCATGATAATGTTCTGAGTACATATTTACATACTGTAATTCAGTATTACAGCATTAAAATTCTCTCTAATGGCTATCTTACTGAAAAGTGGGCAAATCCAAGTACAGCAAATACATCCAAAGTTTGTATTCACATTACTATAAAATGTATATTTAGTGTCTTCTAGGTTATAACACCACGGTTTCATAAAACAAATCCTAACATTAGTTAAATAAAGTACCCAAAGGATTGCTAAATAAGGTGATACCGTCTAGCATTCACACACATTAGATTTAATTCAATTAAACCTGACTACAACATCCAATGAGGCTGTGAAATTTATGTTAAGTTAATCAGTCAAAAAGCAGTACTGAAACAAGAAATTTTGACATGAATATTTTTTTTCTCAACAATGACAGTTCAATCAAGTTAACAGATTTTCCTCTATATAATACAAGGTTGAAACAGTCTAAAAACATCTGTCCAACCCTGCCTTAGAACAAAGACACACATTTCAGAGACATTTGTTGATAAATCTTAAAAAAAAGTTAAATGTTTTCATGCCAAAACCAGGGTATTAAAATTTATAAGAAATTACATAATTTAAACAAAGACCTTTGTACTTAAACCAATAACTGTATTATTCTTATATTATTACAAATTACCAGAAATAAGGAACACGCTCTAGCATACCAGATGCTTTGCTGTTTCCACTGCTAATTACATCTGATACTTTGAACAACACCACTAAGAAGAGGGGAAAAGGCACGTGATTATTAATCAAATTAATAACCACCAAATTAATTTTATACAACATCACACTGAAAGGGAAACTAAAGTCAGGAATCACACATTTTGAGTGACAGAAAATTTATAGGGTTATAACCAAACTTCCATTTCAAACACAAAATGTATCTTTTCAATTTTTCAATAGTCATTCAGCTATATGAGTACAGGTGGATTAATTCACACCAAATTTTTTAACTTACTTTTGACACTTTGAACCCTAATCAAAAAATATAGGGGGTACGAGACAGCTATGGCTTTTCAACACAATATTTACCACATACTAACAAGAGTGAAATATTGGACTTTTCCTTAACACAGTTACTCCTTCACATTCCATTATAAACCTATTATACATACACACACGAGTATCATGTTATATGATGATAAGGAATGGCATTTAATAGGTGTCTCAAATTATATTAACACTACTAAATCTCAACTTCCAGTAATTCACAAACTGTTTCTCTAAAGTCCCACACATCCTATAAAAAGGAAGACCCTGTAAGTTTTATTTATAGATTTCTGGATCAATTTTTAATACAAATAACAACATTCTAATGTTCAAAGAATAAAGTAAAATGCAGAAACAAAACATCAGTGCTTGAACCTAAACATTTAAATCCAAAGGGAGTACTGAAACTATCAAAGTTATTTATTTTCAACGAAATATCACTTGTTTGTTTAGGATTTAAAAATTTTAATTCCATTTACTGCAACAACTGAATATTCATATTAGAATAATAATGCTGAAAGCAGTGGGTAAATTTAGAAAATCTGCTTCACAAAATGACTTAGGCAGTAATTGTTAAGTGTGGCTCAATATTTCCCTTGCTGTCTAGCTGCCCGTTGTTTCATATTTCACAGTAGCAAAGAAAAAATACTCAGCTATGTAAAGCTCCAAATGAACAACCACCTGAATTTTTTAAAACCAATTTTTGGTATAAAATTATAAACATTTCTTGACTTAAACTTTAACAATAAATATCAGGGGGTTCAAGAATGTCTAACATGATCAGGGCCATTGCTATATTTTATATTTTGGCTCTCTCAGAATCTTTTTTTTTATCAGAAGCGATATTAGTTACAGAATTGACAAACTACAGACGTGAACCAAATTCATTCACAAAAATTGATTAATTCTATTTGTTAGATTCTGACTGCATCAAAAGGAACAACTGCTTCAAGTTTGGTTTATAAATATAAGTACAATCTGTTATGACCTCAAATACACCACACTGCAAACTTCTTGTATGATACCGTTACTTACACCCTTCAATCAACCAAGGGTTTAAAAAGTAAACTGAAAAGGACAAACATTAATTTCCTCGGATCTTGTACTTCGAACTGTTCACTTTCTCTTTAACATGAAGTAAAAAGGCTGTTTTCAAAGAAACAATAATTTCTAAAGCTATGCATGCACTTCAAAGTCGTAATTCTTTTATTACATTTTAAATTTAATATGGAAACAGTGTCATAATAATTTTCATGACTGCCTTCAATTTAATAATTGCAGAGCAGGCAATAGTGTGTGATCATTTTACAACTATGAAGAATTTCAAAAATACATATTTAACCAATGATGAGCATACACTGCCAAAAATGCAAAATGTTTAATGGTGCCCTGCCATGTTATCTTACTTCTCACAACTGAAGATGAACATATTCATTTGTATTTCCACTGCTACATCTGTACTGTATCCAACACCATTTAAATGCATCCAGACCCATACTTCAGTAACATGCTATTTCTCCCCTTCAATTTAATCTGACACACTACATACATGAATAAATTGTGCCAATTATATTATGCACAACCGTGTGAGACATAATATTCATTTATGATTCAAATAATTCACTGACTACATGTACGAAGAGTGTGCATATAAAATCACCATCTTCAAATAAGTGATGCCATGTATAAACATACTTGACACCATTTCACACACCTATAACTTGTACTGGCTAAATTAAACTGAGACATTCCATATTTTCAGTAACCAACATGTCACACAGTTGTGCTGTTATTGCTAAGAGACTTATATATAAAAGCCTGAACCTCCAAAACATGCATCTCTGAAATGCAAATCAGACATAGAAGCACAATAAAACCAATATATTGGACAGCACGAAGCAGTTCCCATACTTTGTCACAAAATATGGCAATAAGTAAAGCATGAATAAGGGCATGTGGGTTAAACAGACGCCATAGCCACGCAACTGTCCACATGAGAGACGATCGAAACGCCTGTATTTGACACTGTGCCTGTTGTTCTGTCACACTGTGCCGCTCCAAAAGATCCTGGTACAGAGCAATATACCGATTCCATGCTGTTGAGCTCAGCAGCACCTGTGCTCCAAAACAACTCAATTTGTGCACCACTTTCTTTGACGTAACTTTTCCTTTATAAGTTACGCCTGCACCTGAGTCCTTCGAAACATCCAGCACTTGTGGAATTATTGTCTGCAGTTGCAAGTATCCTCTGCGTGGAGGGTTGTTCTTTAGGAAAACAAGGCAACCAACCAGTAATGCTATTGTTCCCAATCCATCACACAAACCATCCACAAAGTAACCCACAGATCCTATTTCAGATGTTTCTCCTCGAATGTGTTTCCGGGCTCGAGCGACATGTCCGTCCAGATCATCCAACATGCTTCGTAGCTCAAACAGTCCAACACCCACCCGGCGTGTCACCAAGGAATCAGACGCTATACACTTGGCAGAAGCAACTGCCACAAGTACATGAAATGCACTTATCATATTTGGTGTTATGTATTCTATCTGATGAATGCCAAAAAGTGTGTCAGCCAGAGTAGCCAATGGACTCAACAAGTAGTGATTGGCATGGTCTAACATAATAGATTTTACTGTCACATCACACAGTGGAGAAACTTCACAAGAGAAAAATAATTCTGATTCGAGTAATGTAGTATTGTCGCCCTCTCTTCGTATGGGATAATTTTGTATTCGAAAATATAGACTTGTATCCATGTACAAGAAATATAAAAACAAGAGAAACATGCATCCCAGAAGGATTTTGCTAAACAATGAAGATGGACCTACCATTTTTTCTTTAGGTGGAATTTTATAACGTTGTTTAAATCCTATCTATTTTCTTACTTAACATAACTCGGGCAAGTGGTTGCCGACTCACCTGAATAAAGAAGAAAGGAAAAGATAGTCAAACTACAACAGAAACACACATGCACAACTGCAAATGTAAGTTCTCTCTCAGTACTCATGTACAACTACTATCAGGTTTATGTATCATGACTTCAGCATGGACACCAATATATGAAGCAACTACTAATATACATTTTAACAAACAACAGCATAATATATGAGAGAATATACTTTGTATATTTACTTATAGTTCACTTATTAACATTGTCAATAAATACTTTGGATTACATAATACTGAAAGTGAGAGAGGTTAATGAATAATGAATGAATAGGAAGGATGTGGAAGGAAGTGATCATGACTTCAGTCAACACAAAGCTCATCATTTGCATGAAAGAACTGAAGAAAACAACAAACTTCCATCAAAACAGTCGTCTATGAAACAAGATACGACCCCAGAAATTCAATCACCACTTTCATTACGAAAGAATATTGAATTCATGAGAGGCAAAGATCAGTCGCAATTTGAGAAATGTACGTATAGTGACATCAGAGTTATCTGGGTGGCTAGGAATTTCCCAGCTAATCGTGGTAACCAAGGTGTCCAACTTTAACCAAAATTGGAATATGCTCACAAATTGTATTAAAACTTCCTAATATAAATGTTCATGAAAATTTGTTCAGCCATTCATGAGGTAAATCATGTGGACAGACAGAGAGAAAGATGGGTATACATGATGAAGCTAACAGGCATTTTCTTTTTCACTTTTAGCTAAAAAACAGTGATTACATCATAGAATTTAATGGAATGAAGGAAATATTTAAAATCTATGAAAATGTATAAATTATACATTCCTTCAGAATGAGCAGGTGCAACCAGGCCTTCTCTTATCTATACTAGATGGAAAATACAATAAAATGCCAATAACACAAATATGAAATGAATAAAATTTTCAAATATAAAACCTTATTTTTCATATTCTATACAGCTATCTACATATATGTATGGAAATTAAATTCAAAATTATGAAATTCAAATTTCAAATACTGTAAATTTAACAATTTCAATTGGTAAAAACTTTACTTCAATTCAATGAAATCAAAGCTTTAGGTATGTTGAACAACAATATTCTAAATAGTATTAAACAGTTAAACAGAAGTCAATACTTTTTTATGCTTGATGGAACAGACTGACACACAGAACCCAAAGAAAAATGCAGAGCATGAACAATTTTCAGATCATAGACAATTACAATGAAGTATGAACTCATCTATGAATGGCATTAAATTAAGAACTAATGAAGAGAAAATCAACAACAAAAAATTGACAGTGAAACCACAGTTCCGGAGAATCTGACGTAAATACATCTTTGTATTTCAATTATCATTATCAGACTCTTTTAGCTTCAATGACATCCATCTTGTTATCTCTACATAGTATGACAGAACACACAAATGCAGCAGTAGTGTGATGCGCCTTTATTTGTATGAATAAATGTTTTTAGAACCTAAACCAGTTGTGATATGTAAAATCTGAAAACAGATATGGAAAGCTCAAGAGGTAATACGTATTTCGTACGCAATATGTCCAGATCCATCTCTTACGGTTTTCGAGAGGCGGGCGCTTAACGCCGCCAGATGCATTGAAAATTGTCACATTGGTTTATTAAAATTACAATAAATGTATAAACAATTATAATTACAACAAAATACATTACAGATTCTTAAAGGTCTTTATTTACTGATCATTTTACATGTAGGTTACTGGAGGGCAGTATCACAGATTTCTTAATAATTCTTATATAAGATAGGTAATTGTGATATTCTAAAACGTTTTTAACAGCACATTATCATCTACTCTATGACACACTTCTTCTATAAGCGATTCACAGCTCAGCTCTTTCCACAATAATGAATGCGGATTGTTGTTGGCAGTAATGAACCACAACAATGCAGAATAAACATATGACATAACAATTAGTTTCTTAGGTAAAGGAGCAAAGCATTGTTATGCATGCAGGAGTTCATATAAAAGCTGACCATTGTCGGTCCATATTTACACATTGTTGGTATGGATCTTACACATTTTCCTAATGCTGTTTTGCCGAATGACCCTTCCGTATAGACGTATTTACGTCAAAAAATTATAACCTGGGCACCTAGCAGAAACAAATATGACGAAAAAATATGAGTTTGGCTAGTTACAGAATAGCACAAAGATATTAAACAGATTACATTAAGATTAAATGTAATAGTATAAACAATACTCAAACAGTCAACTGGCTTCAGCTATTCACACCAAAAGCATCACTCCAACAGAGACTTCCCAATCATCGTCATAATGGCATATCATCCTTCAATACAGGCAATTTACACCTACTACTTAAAGTGTTCAGTGTATTCGTAATTTCCTGACTTATTATGATGGAACACAATGCCAAAATGATACATCAGTTATGCAATGGTTCAAATCCCACAACTTGTGGATCAAAAACTGAAGAAACATGAGGTAACCAAGTAATATAGCATAAACTCTCCTCTGGCAATCGGCAGCATCAGTGTTAAGCACAACACCAACGTTTTGGTGACTGGCTCTGTCTCCATTATTAGGGTCATTGTTAACCATAACACTATCCCCCTTCTACTTTTCTTTCAGCTTAACCCTTCACTGCACATTATTTTTTCACTGTTTTCCTAATATAATGTAATTTTAAGGAAAAAGTCTGAACTCATTATAAGAGTTAGATTAATATGTACATACGAAAGGAAAACTGTCAACACACTAAACACATACTCTACATCAGTGGTTCCCAACGCGGCGCAAGCCAAGACTTTTTTAGGGTGCCCGCGTTGATACGGAAAGAGGTTATACTGAATAATGAAGGCCGTTCAACCACGAACATTATAACATCAAATCACAGATCTCGACTTACTGATGCCCATCTTGACGATTGTTTGCAAGCAGCAATATCATCCTACACTCCCAAATTTGAAAAACTGGCCGATGAAATGCAGTGCCAAACATCACGCTAACTTCCCACTTGAGTAATAATAATTGTACTTATAAAAGTACGTATTTTTGATTGCATGGTTTCTTGTATCATTAAACGTCGTGTTGTTTTGCGTATTATTTGGTGTCCATATCTTATTTGTCCAGAGAAAAGAAAATTTGGCTTTGTTAATTGGTTGGTGCCCGCCACGATCTCATAAACTCTCAAATGTGCCCGTAGGCACAAAAAGGTTGGGGACCACTGCTCTACATTATATTTACAAAGCTATTTCACACTCTTTTAATTGCTTACAACTGAGAAACAGCATCACAAATAACTTGTAAGATCATAGCAACCATGTGGCATTTACATACAACTTCAGATCTTTCAAACAAGATTGAAAACACTAAGCAGATCAACAAGTAAATGTTTTTACAGCTCAGGAAGCAAAAACAAACGTCACACTAAATGGAGAAGACTATTCTTCAACGTGGAATAAATCAAATTTAACAGTACATGGTAATGCATGGATATTTGTTTGTCTACAATCACATGTTGTAACAAGAGGGTTAAAATAATGTACACTGTATTTATTTATTTACTTATTTCTGTAATGATGCTGTCAGCAGTTCAGAATATGCATAAAGTTGTCAATATATTCACAGCAGCTGATTTAAATATGTACAAGTGTCCTGTTTTAAGTCAAAGTGGATATGCAGCAGTTTCATTTGCAATTCAGAATTCTACAGAAATGTTAAACAGTAACAGGAACAAAATTAGTCATATAGGATAAGATAACACTGCATATACGTAAGAAAGCTAGCCTGAGGCAAAGGTTATGTAATGTGATTCACTAAAAGCTACATTATATTAACAATGTAATTCATTGTTTAAAATACACAACACAAAGGTCTAAATTCACATCACACTTAAAATAAATTACTAAATGTAATTATTTTTTGTAATTTCAAGCACTTGGCTTCTCTAAAATCCTGTACAAACAACCATGCCCTGAGTAAATCTGAACCTGTAATCCCTGCATTTCAAAGATCCAAGACCATATGAAAATTCTGCCACAGCTATCAGAAATAGCATTGAATATACTAAAATATATTTTAAAATTTTGGTACTTGTTGGTTATCGGGACACATAACGGGAGGGTCAAAATGGCGGAATAAGAAACAGAGAGGCACGGCCCGACATCATCTGGATTCATATTTAGCTGAGTTCATGTGGCGGCATACAAGTGATAACGGCGATATTTTTAAAACAATTCTAAAATCTATAAGCGAATTTTGGCCTCCGGAGACAGGTCGTAATAACAACTAATATCACGTGTACATGCAAATAAAATATAATAATTTGTCATTTATTGAAATAAAATATAATAACTTTCAAGTATATGTCATTTATCCACACACAATAACCTAACCTAACCTATTTTTAAAGCGATGTGTCCTGATAACCCACAAGTACCAAAATTTCTAACCACATTTGATTTAACTTCTCACTGACCAATTCTAAAGGTTCTAACAAGGGTACATTAAAATTTAATAATAATGGAATTTGTCATTTTATTACTTTGAACGGAACATCTCATTTCAGGAACTGAATCTATTTCTGTCCTCAGGTGAAAAGGTGAGAAGTTGCCTACTCAGTTGGGTCCATTACACAGAGATAATTTTTATCACCAACCTAGTGATACATCTTAACGCACATTAATAAAATATGAATGACATGAACACAAGCACATGCACAAGGGTACCTACATTAAAACATAAAGTTTCACAATGAATATAGGACAGATTACTAATAAAAAATTAATTTTAATTTCAGCGTAACTTTGTGAAATGTGCACAAAAATGCGTACCCTAACGCTGGACCTACACTAAGATTCAAACGTGCAAAAGCTTCCAGCCAATACTTGATATTTGGTTGAGCTACAACAGTTCTTCCTAGAAGTATGTGACTCCCTAAGTATGATGAAGTGAGCAGTTCCCAATTCATAAAAGAACTCCAGAGTAAGATTCATAATTATTATTAACAACAATATTTTAATTTGTAATATTTTTAAACCTTTCTGATAGTGCTGTTTCTACATTTTCACTTTTCACCATAATGTTCACTGTACAAAATTTACTTTGTTTTGATACCGGACTAACAACTACTCCAGTCATGAAACAGGGGATGGGGTAGAGACTGTGTGTGTGTGTGGGGGGGGGGGCACAACCACAAGCATTCTCTTGCTCACACAATACAAATAATAAAAGTATGTTTGCTAAAGCAGTAAAATGACATACTATGAGAGTAATGTTCTACTCCTTAACTCCAAATTTTACCTATGAGTTTATAAAAAGTGCTTTGAAAATATTCTAGCAAAACAAAATGTTACTATTTAGGTTAGAATATTCTCACCTGAGGCACCTGCGTGCTCTTGCCGCACCCAGTTTCTCCTACAAGAACTAGTGTCTGGAACTTCTCCAGCAGGTACAGGATATGATTTCTATTCCTGAACACAGGAAGTCTTTCACGCTGTTGCTCCAAAGACAGTGATACATGGGGATTGTAAATAAAAGCCGTGGAAAAACTGGGATCAATGTCTGATTTATCCTCTTCCCACTCACCTATTAACAAACAGATAAAATTTGCCAACACTGAAAATATACAATAAACTTCATCTATATATACCGGGGCTCGGAACTTGAACCAACTGGAATACGTGACCTGTTATGGCTGTTTTTCTGCCAGCAATTTGGTGGAAGTCAAAAGGAATCAACTAAGGCATTGTCTCAGTTTTCAAGTAATTTTGTAGGTCATGCCAGACTTCACTTCATAAAAATTTAATATAAGTTTTCTATATTAAAGCCCCACCAAAGTCTGCCCTTACATTATGCATTTTCTGACTAAAATTCTGTATGCATTCCTGATTCCCCACTTAATGGTACCTGCACCTTGTCGTGGTGGTGGGGCTTGAGTCCCTCAGTGACCCAAAGAGCTACTGGTAGGGCCTCCCTCGGGGGAGAGGTCAGACTAAGACAGGTACCCTGGTCCTCCAGGTTGGGGGTTGGTCGCAAGGCTAACAACCTTGCACCGTAAAAAGGAAGATGTTTTGAGACCTCGCATTCCTCATTTCCCACACGACTACTATTATGTCCCACAGGTATCATCTTCCTTAATGTGCTCATACCTCAAATATTTGGCGAAGTATCAGATAAAGAGCCTCATTATGTAACTTTCTTCATTATCCATTGCTTCCTATCTTGAAGGTAAAATGCAATGTCCAATGCCTTGTTCTCAAACACATGGAAGAGAGAGGATGACAGGCAGTTTCTTGCCCACATACAAAAATATGGAGCAATTGTATAACATAACACTTACCTGGTTTCAAAAACCTTGGCTTCACATCAGAAGAAAACATAACTCAATGTCCTTACAAACTGCAACATCTGTAATCAGAATAAAATTCATATGGCAAAAAAAGTTCATAGCATACGGAAGAAACTGAGAAAGAACTGTTACTGACTGAAATATGCCCAAGGCCCATGCAAAAATTTAGAACATGTATTATGCAAAGATAAACCACAACTACTCAAAAGTTACAATGACGTGTGAACTAGGTCGATGATGTAAAAAACCAAATAAATTCACAGAATTCTTGTTAATTCAAATACTGCTATCCACACCTAATCTTCATTAAACCAAAGATTAGACTGAATCCAGTTTGCCCATCCTTGTGCTAGAGAATTTGTAAATTTAAGTGAGAAGCCAGCAGTTACTCAGCTAGGCAAGAAATTCCCCTGCCTGTCCAATAACGTGTCAACCCTTCCTCCATTTTGTCAGTGCCCTTTACAGAAAAGGCTGGTTTAAATAGAGAAGCATCATCAATTTTCACAAAAAGAACACCTGTGGGCACAGGAACATCCTCATAGTATAATCCAATCTAGAAACTAGCAGCAGTTCAGTATATACCTTTCACATACACCTTGTATTTCAGAATCAATAAAGACCTGTGCCACACTGAAACTACATTTTTCAATATATTACTTATATCTTAACAGTGGTCACTCTAATATTCAAACAAATTATAATGCTAGTACAAAACACTTTTATAAATATAATAATAATGTATGAACAAAATTAGCATATTATGACTTATTTTTTGGCACATCTGAATCTAAATTGAGATGAAACAGCTATCCAATCCCAAGCTTTCATTAAAATGAAATTAAAACAAAATTGAACTAAAGTAAACAATCAACCTTCCACACCATCATGCATTGGGAGGGATTACCTACCCCCTCCCAATTACACAGTTCAGTGACCAGCAACCCAATTATGAATTCACAGGCATAACTACTTAAACACCATACCATAAACCTGCAAATAACGTAGCATTTATATTTAATTAGGATGTGTGAAAACACACCGTACACTTCACGTCTAAAATATATATGGGCAAAAATTAACGATTACACTTATTAGAACTTCTACGACTTGAAATATGTGAGTTTTCATTATTAATACAGTTTTGAACTTGCCTAAACAATATTAGGGCCTTACGAATCCTCTGTTCATTCTCTTTAACTATGCTGGAAAAACGCTATACTTGCTCACGTCCAATTTTGATGTAATCTATGTCACGACATCACCGACTGATTGTACACGTGACGCAATCACTCACCACTACAGTTTATGATTGGCCAAGCCCATTCTGCAGAAGGTAGAAGTTGTTTTCTGTGGAACGAAATTCCCCAAAAACAATTATTTCCTTGACGCCATCTTGACTATACCTTTGTCACTATTGGAGTGCAAATGATCCGTCCGAATCACAGATCTTACGAGTATTCTTAAGTGTCGCCTTCCCATAAACCAGCATTCTAGTCTCGTGGGCTCATAAACACAATGAAAGTGAACAATGGTGCCAAAAGTATAAAATATCCATTAATTTTTAATTTCGATTCGCAAGTGATGACCACATTCGTTCATCTGCTTTATATGACAACATGCATTTTCCCGTGGGTATAATAAATTCGTGTTCTGTACATTTCCTACAGAAAAATATTACATAGTTCCACTTTCCTCCACGCTCCCAACTACGGCAGCACACTTTAGCCTACAGGTAGCGCCACATAATTTATTTCTGTGGAACTGGATCAAACAGTAATACCAACATAACGATTGGTAACTCAATACAAGTTGGCAACGTGTCATATGACGTCACGAACATAATACTTTAATGTATCGAACTACACGATCTGGCATTAGTACTTCGTATTAATCCATAGCAGTAGCGACTGTCAAGAACTCAGTCAGTAATGACGCTAATTACCATCCACTTTACCAAACACACCCCATAGGGCTGTTAACTTTTACAAACATGAGAATGACTGTCTTCATTCATGGAAGAAATCCTTAAAGGTTTCGACCAAACTAATATTCTAAAACTATCAAATTCTGTAGGATTTGAGGTTTTCACTGTGGTCAGTTTGAAGGTGGCTGTCTTCTGAGTTGTTGCACCACAAAGTCTTTTAGAAGTTTACCAGACTACATGGCAGCTATTATCATAAACCCCTTCCCACTTATAAGTAAAGAAAACAAATCTATTCTAGCCTTGAAATATCTTGCTTGTCTGAGCAATGATAAACCTTGTTTTTTTTCCATTAGAAGGAAGACTTCATCCACAGCATTACAGGTAAAACATAAAATAAAAACTTATAAATATAACCAAGTTCAGTCATTATAGAAACTAGCTATACAAGGTGCGATCGGAAAGTTTCAAGACTGTGTCAATAGAGGGCGAACCGGATGTAGTACGAGCTTCTGCCGCTAGGGGGTTCGGCCTATATTCATAGTGAATCAGTGTGCCAGCCAGCATCATCGAATTAGCATTTGTTTCTTAGTTACGGGCGTTTTGTTAGTGCATTACACCGACCCTCCTGCGATTTCGGAATGGCGGATTTTCATGAACAAAGAGTGTGCATCAAATTTTGCCAAAGACTCGCCAAAACGGCTACGGAAACCTATGAAATGCTAAAGCAAGCATTTGGGGAGTCCGCAATGGGTCGTGCACAAACTTTTGTGTGGCATTCACGTTTTAAAAACGGCCGAACTTCTGTCGATGATGACGAGCGTTCTGGACGACCATCTTCGAGCACAACGCCCGAAAATGGTACGAAGATTCGGCAGGCCATTCACGAAGATCGACGTCGTACCATAACGACTTGTGCGACATTGTTGGGACCTGTCAGCTGATTCTAAAGGAAGAACTCCACATGCGAAACCAAGGCTCCTGTCTGAGGACCAGAAGCAGAATCGACTTCTCGTTTGTCAGGAGCTAAAAGATCTTGCAAGAACCGACCCCAACTTCCTTCCTAAGCTCCGTGTGACTTCTTCCTCTTCCCAAAGATGAAAATTCAGCTAAAGGGAAGGAGATTTGAGACGATAGAAGAGATTCAGACAGAATCGCAGATGGTGCTTGACAGGCTGACAAAGAAAGATTTCCAGGGATGCTTCCAGGCTTGGCAGCGGCGCTGGGATCGTTGTGTTCACTCCCAGGGGAACTACTTCGAGGATGATGGATGAATTTAATACCTGAGATAAGTGCACGGGTTTTTATACGCGCAGTCTGGAAACCTTCCGATCGCACCTCGTATGATAGCAAATTTCCACTTCGATACTCTACAAAGATGTGTCATTATTTTCACATTCAGGTGGTTTTATCGCCAATGAAAGTGCATCAACAGCACTTAGATAAGAAGGTGTGTGTGGCATGGAGCAAATGTGGGCGTGATGATGAGTAAAATCAGTAGATCTACTGCTGTCTGGAATCGAATCGTGGTCGTTAAGCCCATAGCGAGTTACCACCAGTGCCAGGTTTATCAGGACTCTAATAATTTAACGTGGCTTCTAGTTTAAAATAAGCTCTTTAAGAAGATGATTGCTCAATGGGGTAAAATTTATGTTAAGGGCAAAGTTACTTCTCTTCATCACCACATCCAGAATGGCTCTGGTCCAAAATTGTTGTAACTTTACCTTAAACCTTTATGATGTGGTATGAAGACGCAGGCAACTTTGTAATTATATACTTCAAAACTTTTTGGCACCAGTTCGGAAAAATTGATATATGGCTAAAGAATAGCTCATACAGTTACACTGAAAAGAAACAATCTAGGAAATGCACACAAAGCATAACATTTCTTGTCAGGATTTGACCTTTGTAAATTACATCAGTAATATCGCAGTCAGAACTTCATATGTGGTTGTGTGGATGCATGTCTTGCTGAGGTTTCCCCACCAAATGACTTACAAATGCTAAAAACCATTTAGGTCATCCTGTCTCTTGCTGTTTTTAAATTTCAATCAAAACTGGAATGCGTTAGCATATTTTAGTAAAACTCCCCAGCATCAAATTTCATGGACATCACTTCAGTGGTTATCAAGTTGTAACACAGAGACAGGCAGGCAAACATGGAAAAATAGAAACACTTCTAGCTGCAAATGCACCTAAAAAGATTAAGTATTTGAAAGACTTATTCCGAATTGTAACATGCTTTACAATCATGATACCATAATTCAGCATACGAGCATTTGTATTAGAACCATTCACTCCCCCCCCCCCCCAAAAAAAAAAAAAAACCCATCAAGAACAAATCTTGGGGTATTGTCAGATTATGTCTGTATACAAAGAAATCAATGAATATAATACATACAAAAATTTTACGTAGTTGAACCATGTGACTGGCAATAAACACTAGTGTATAAAAGTAATGGTTTTAACAGGTCTTTCTATATAGAATCGGACTTATACAAGTTTTGTAGAATGACAATTCTTAAGACTCACAGCATTTCAGTCTTGTTACTGCAAGAAGAAAATAATTCATGACCTGGTATAAATAACCAAGTTCTGCGAACAGAAGTCTACGAAGCTAAACATTTTCACTCAAGGGACTGACCTGTCTTCAATGTATTCAGCTAGTTCTACAGACTGACATTTAAAAGCCTACGTAACATAAATAAAAGCATTTATTGATGACAAAACCTAAGTACATTTCAGCATAACATTTTCAGCTGGGAATCCTTTCAACAGGTTTCGTTACTTTCTAATGTGGAAATAATTTTCATGATTATCATATTATACCAGAAATGATCACATGTGTTACATCTCTAAAAATACAAATTAGAAAGAAATTAACATAACATTTGTAATAAAAACAAACATTCAGCTTTTCTTAAATGTCAAAATAGCAGATGTGAAATTCAACATATCAGTTTGTGGCAGGAAAAACATTTTGAACAATCCCATTGTCTCGTAGTTCTTTAATTACAATAGGCACATAAATAAAAATTTCAGTGAATCTAATGAAGTATGTTAATACATATTTTAATTATATTAACAATTCATATTTACTATTATAATACCAAAAGCACCAATTACATTAATTATAATACAATAATAATTTTAGGAAACTATTTCAAAATGTACAAAACTTCTTTTCTCACAGTTGGGTCTACTGTTGTGCTCATTAATATCACTGCTTGCATATCCTTTTCATTCTTTGCATTAGTATATTTGTGCAGGATTACATACATATTCAGAAAACAAGGTGATAGAGGGTTTTAAGTTGAATCTGTCATTCATCAACTTGTACCAAAGTTCTTTCATGCACATTTTCTGTTCTAATTACAGTGCTCAAAATGGAAAATTGACATTCTTCTGACTGTTGCCTCATTTCCAAAATAGCATTATTCTCTTGATATTTATTAAACATCCAAATTTCTGTTCATAAAATTCCTCAAAATTGCTCTTTCCTTTGAAACCAATTTTGTCTTTAAAAAACATATATTTCCAATAATATCTGTGGATAATTCATCTATCTTTCAAAAAATTACAGAAGAATGTATTTGTTGTACAACTACAATTTTCTGTTAGAAAACGATGTAACAAATCTAAGCACAACAGCTAATGTCTTCCATTAATTTTGTTTTAAAATTTATAACAAATAAACAGAATTGCAAAAAACTTCTGTGTTATTCAAAACATAATTATCAAATACATTTCTGAAATATTGCTGCCTCATTCAAGATACTGAATTATGTTAACTTTGAGCACTGATGTAAATACAGTGAATACATGTTTCTTATATACTATCACATGTCTTTTCATACTAACAGGCATTGGATTACAACAGTTACCTTACTGAACCATACTTCAAAGCTTGTGAAGTTTCATCTTCATTCCACAATATCATAACAGAAACAAATCTTTAATAAATATAGTATATACAACAGGTTACCTATATGTATGTAACCTTTAGGCACAAATCTTCATGGAAATAATAATGGCCGACTTCAGTCATTATCCCATAATGATAATTATAGTTCCTTTGTGCAGAAAATGAAGGGTCATTCTTAGAATCAAAACTTGTATTCATCCACATCACATTCTTCGTGCAAACATGAAACTGAAATAGGCAGCTAGAGTCATGATTTTATTTAGTTTTGTTGAGGAATTAAAGAGTACAATGGAAGCCAAAAATATGTATAATAAAATAATGGTAATGATATAAAACCAAGAGACATTGGAACTTCCATGTTTGTGTACAGCTTAATGCTTTTCTTGTCTCAGAAATAAGTATTTATCTTACACAGCCAAAAGTTGCTACTCCTACTGCTTCAGTCAGTGGCGAAGAAAGGTCTACTTATTTAAATAGCCTTCAACCACCCTCCTCATAGATACCCTTAGAACATGTTATATTAAGAAAATCAATGTTATGTATCAGAAATGTAGAATCATTAGTTTCCACAAATTATCTGCAAAATAAAACCTGTCTTGTAAAAATAACACAATATGTGTTATAATATTGACAAACTGACCACTTGCTCATGTAGTAACCATGGCTTTAATAAAATAAGTTCCCCTTTATCTTCCCCTAAAATACCATGGTCCCATTTGTAAACAAAACACATCATGTCATCATCAACACATCGTGACCTTATTGTCACTAATATAAAGTGTGTTATGAATCTGAATAAAACTTTCAGCTGTCAGAAAAATGAAATGGAAGGAATTTGCAGGGTTGCGAGGAAGATTATATCCTAATTAGTAATGTAATCGTACTATACATAATTTGTATTTGTTCCATAAGCAGTAATAATACCGAAAATATAACATGTCTTTTATTAATACAAGGATGCCATATATGTACGAAAGAAGCTTCAGAGATAGATTACCTAACTTCTAATATAGTTATAAGTAATTCAATGATCCATAAGTAATTAAGATTTTGTATATTAAGGCAAGCAACCCTACAAAAATTGTCGTAATTGTGTTAGAGGTTCATAACTTCCAATATTATGTTAACATATAAAATTTCAGATTGTATGCAGCAGACATTTTAAAATGTAATTAATCGAAGTTAAACATTTGACTAAAAATTATACTCATATAAAACTGGTATGGAGAACAAGTAACTGTTCATATTTAAAAACTGATTCAAAGATGATGTTTTCTATTTTTGGTGCTAATACAACCACAATACATACAATAGTAAAAATATTCTCAGTATCAATCCACAGTTACGGGATATAAAGTATAGAATACTTTTTGGTTGTGAAACAATTGGGAATAACTGGAATAGTGCATGGCTTCACAGTTCACATGGAAAACAGAAACAAATCCAGTATCAGCAATATAAGTACATTACTTAAGTTGGAGGACCCTTTCTCCTCTTGAGAGCTCTTTTATTTCACTGTATTATTTACAAAACTATTGAGAACTGAATAATAAGGAAGACCTAGTGAGGTCATGAATCAGGTGCAGCTAGCTATTTTGCATATATCAGTCACATTGTTTTTTCTGAAGCAGTTGGTACCATTATATTATGCATACGGCAGTAAGAAGCAGTAGTCAAGCACAGCTGTTGCTTCACTAGTGGCTTTAATTAAAATTAATAACATATTCATTACAGTCTGTTTCTTTAGTTAACTCACCACATAGCAGGAGTTAGTTTTATTTTATATTCACATTTGCAGAATTACTTCACCACTTTTAACTATTCTTTAATTGAAGAATTCGCCTGTCCATGTAGGGACTCTGAATGTACGCACTGAAACAGAAATTAAAACACCTCTGTCAACAGGTAAAGCAAAAAAAAATATTTCTATGCACTTAGGAAATGTAATGCTGTAGCACGAGTTTCATACCACCTTTACTTTGTAATAACATAAGCAAAGAAATGGGAAATTCCACTCCTGGAATGTTAATTTTAGTACCATGATTTTATTTACCAAATAGTAATACAGTCGGAATAAAATATTCTCAGTTTTCAATAACTGCTATCCGGAGTATGGTTTAAACCTGCTCATTATAACCTATTCTCAAAGACTCAGTCAAAAAAGAATAATCTGTCAGGCTATGATTGTCTTCATCCCCCCCTCCTCAAAAAGGGCTTTCCTATAAAGTGTTTGTAATATATTTCTTGTGTCTTCCATGCATTTGTCACTCCCTGCCAACCATAATTTCCTTTGCCAATAATATTCATATACAACGGATAAAATTATAACTTAGTATATTGTTTATTTCTGCGACAACTGACACAAAGACTACATTCGCATTACTTATAATAAGAATATTATGAATATATTTAATTTATTTCATAAAGTGAGGCTAATCCTTCTTGCCTTTCATATCCTCTTCACATTCAAGAGCATACAGTTTAAAACCTTAAATCCTGAATAGGTTTTTATCGAGGTGTAAGCCAACCACTTAGTACTATGATAAGACCTCAAAAAAATGAAAAATTTATAAGAACAAACATAAATCTCAAACCAGACATATGGGACATAAACTTATGTAACACATGTATAAATATAAGGTTAAGCTGAAACAGACACACAAGTGCATGTGAAGGTAAAGTCACCACATAATGCAGATGTTAAGGGGAACAGAGGTAAAGTTCCACACATTCTCACCTTAGCATTAAATGGAGGTAAATGGTTATTTTCACGTTCAGGACATTTTATGCCTGAGAAATGAATCTCTGGTACCCACTGGACAGAATGCTATGTGGGCCCCAGCTGAATCAGGTGGTAAGAACCAGTAATACTTTAATAACTAGTATAAGATAGGCTCTTTCAAACATGATAATGAACCTTCAGGTTCCATAACACAGGAAATTTCTTTGTTAACTAAGCAACCCTTAGCTTTTCAAAAAGGACTCTCCTCCACAGAGTTAGTTAATGTCATGCAATCCTGTTTTAAATCCATTTGTACATAACACTCAAAACAAATTCAAGATTCATATAAATTAGAAAGAGGGTCCCAGAAGTCACACAACCTGAAATTTAGCTAAATATCTGGCATGCCCTGTGACAACACCTGATTCATTGTCATTCCAACAAGCCAGTGGCTTCTCCATATTCATTGCTCTGTGGTAAATTATTTGTGTAACAAGCATCACCCCATTTTAAACACTGCAGTGTGTTTTTATTGTTGAACACTATTTTCGAATACTTATATGGAGCAGTAGAACAGCACATCAGATGTTGCCATACCAAATAAGTCAATTATTTCTTGATCTGTTAATCACAGGTGCCACTTATAGATTTTCTATGCATATGTTGAAAACAGATGAGTTATGTCCCCAATTGGGAGGGGGGCACTTTTAACAAGTGGCAAAATTATCTATTTACCACCTTAATATGTAATTATGATGTAATATGTGCAATAAATATGACATTCAGCTTTGAATTATGTGACTTTCGGGACACTCCATATTATTAATCAACTCAATAAAAGTATAGTGAGGGTTATAATTTTCAAAAGCTGGTGCCACATATTATGTGTTATAAGATGATAAGTATCAATAAACTCAGTTTAAAAATGCTCATTACAGTAAAGATTATTATAAAATGCTTGTGTACAAATCAAAGTTCTTAATGTTAAATACATAACTTTTTCATACACAGTTTTAAACTGCAGTATTAACTAGACATAGATAAAGGGTCAATCAGTTAACACAGCAATTAATTTACTTAGGGTGGCCATTGTGCTAAGTGAGCTTAGTTGAAATTTGGGTGACCAGACATCCTGTTTTAACGGAATAATCCATTTTGTCATCTACGCAAAGTAAAAAATTCCCTTTTTAATTATTTGTGACTAAAATATTTGAAATGATTGTGAAAACATTTAGAAATCCTATATAAATTTGTTAGTCAAATCAAGACAAACAGGAAAA
>NW_019060172.1:299904-313915 GCF_000696155.1 Zootermopsis nevadensis
GACATCCAGCCTGTAGTCATTCAATGAATGAGCTACTCTGGCTCACAACGTAATCTCAAAGGCTAGAAGCATTTGAGCCACATATTTGGTTTATTCATTTTGAGGCAGTTAAAACCATTCAGCTGAAGCATTATGTAGAGTAAATTATGGTAACAATTCATTGGTAAGACAAATCAGAATTTAAGATAGTATAATTTTGGACTCCTTCAGTGGCATGTTCTGCACCCTCTTACAATATTTAAAATTTTAAGATTAAAAATCTTTAAATATTTATGCTATCCCTTATTGTTTGACGCTCTTAATAAAGGACCAAAACAGAATGAAACATACTGTCCACCGACCACAAGAAAATCCCCGCGGAGGGAAGTCGGTTCTGGTGCGGTGCAGGGGGAATGTTTACCATCAGGTGGACTAGAGGGCTGCTACTGGTGGGAAGTGTAACACGCCAGAGTTTTACACTAACTACACACAGACTGAAAACATCAAGCCGTTAAGAGTAGCGTGTAGTGAGTGCACTTCTAATGTGTTCTGTGGGTGTTGCGATAATATTCTAGATTCAATCACTGTGCCACTGTGAGGTAATCTTAAAGCTGAACCTATTAGAACACATTAAAGCCTGTTGTCTGTTGTTCATCCAGTGGTTATGGAATGAATGCTTTTAGGATGGGTAATAGCAACTCGTCACTCACCGCGAAATCTTGCGCATGCGCGTATATAAAATTCCTAGCGGGGATTTTCTCCTGGTCTGTGGACTGTAACTTGTAGTTTATTTTTCCCATGGCACTAACAGAATCTAACACTGACTTCTTATTGGGAAATTTAGAAACCCAGAAGAATCTACTGCATTAAGAGACTATATATCAACCTAGCAAGTAGAATCTAATACTGCAGATATGGCCACCCTAACCATAACAAAACAAACAATGGGTCCATACTAAAACACATTCCAAAGGATTATATAAGAAAGATTTGCTATCCATCTTCAAACAACATGCCATTTGAGGAGGCATCAAGCTTACCTATTCACTCAGTACAGGCAGTAGAGACCAGGAATAGGAAAAAAGAATTTCACATTAAAATATTGTAAAGGAAATTATATCAATCAAATACGGTAAACTAAAAGGTTGTAACCAAATCTTATCTCACTCTTTTATAAATTAAGGAAATGGTGAAAGCCCAAGTGCATTTTATAACAGCCATAATACACAGGCAAGAATTTCTTTCATTGGGGACAAAACGTATTTCAATGGAAGCATTAACCTTTATCATCCTCATGTCACATCGTATGCAAAGACCAGCTTTAAGTGCGTCACACTACATACTACTAACCTGTCAACCATAAAGTCTGGCCTGCAGCCTGCAGTATGTGTGTTTATATTGCCCTTTCCCACGTGATAAAGGTTAATAGATACTGAACCATTCAACCACCATAAATCTTGTATTACAACATATTTCAAATTTGTTACCAGAAAGTTGTCTGTATTTGTGAAAATACTGATGTAATTTCTTATTTACTTACAAACATTCCAGGATTTGTTATCAGCATTTAATCTGATATTAATTCCTTAATAAAAATTAATACATCTTAATGTCACCTAATGATTTATAGCTTTCCTTCTAAGAATTTAATTTCTGTACTGTTGTTTTTTCAGTGGTAATTTTATGTGGAACTATAGCTCCATAATTCCACAACCTTCATAATAAAAGAGTAAAGTTGTTTTGTACATTTAAAACAACATTAAACATTATAATGTTGAGAAAGAATTACTTTTTAGATGTTTTAATCAAAGAGTTAAAATACTATTGTGAGATTATTCTTCATGTTCATATAAACTGAGTAACCAGTGATCATTTAATCACTAAATGAGATTGGTTTACTCATATGCAAATGCTTCTTTTATATAAAAAATAAATAAAAAAGATCATCTAAAATTCTTTAATACTTATTCTACAAGGTCTACAAATGTCAAAAATCATTTTGTTTTCCTCCCTAATTAAAACGGTACATTCCGAACACTTCAGAAACTATAAATCGGGATACCTTCAGCACAAGACAGCTAACATATATCCAAATCCAAAGAGTATAGAAGCTTTATTTAATTGGGCTCTCACAGTAATACTTCCAGACACAACAACGATTTCATGCACATCTACTGCTGTGATTTAGTGCACAGGCTATGTGCTCCATTTAGATCTTATGGCTTTAGGTAACATGTTCCCAACATTTAGTATTGTGCTTTTATAATGCTTTCTCTCTGAATGAATAATAAAGATTATTAATACTTACAGTTCAATGCTCTGAATAGTTGAATTGGTGCAATTAGAGTCAACTTTAATATGGCAATGCTTGTGACACTTGAGTTCACAATCCCGACATTCATAGCCTTGTTTCCCTAGCCGCCTTGCCACAGACTTACTGCATACTTGGCATGTGGTGCCACTGTAATAGATTTATAATAGATTCAATCAGTGTTGAAATACGAAGTGTAGACACAGGGCCAACTCTTAGTTTTCACAGCGCAAAGAGAGAAAATTAATTCTGGCATGAAAAGTATGGAATATCTGCAGAAAATGGGTATAAGTTCTCTGCAGGCAAGTGAAAAGGGGTAAGACAGTAAGAGCGCTTGTTTGTACCCCTTTGGTGTTCAACTGTTACGCCATTAGTTCATTCTCATACAGCCAGATTGTCACATCTGTCCAATTTATTTTTTAATGAACAAAGCTAAACATGAGTTAGAGAAAATTATTCATGTCAGATTCAATAAAACAATTCAATATCAATACAGACATATCTGATATCAATACTAAATTTCATACTGACTAACATCTAGGGAACACCTTTAAATCATATAAAATCATTGTCGCCACTTCCTTCCACATCCCTTCCAAATTATTATTAACTAAATATCATATTATTTAACAGTATATAATTTCACCAATTGATAGCACCATGAAGTAAAGCAAGAGAAAAGTAAACAAGTCTAAAATGTCATGAGGGTAATATGAAGTACCCAGTGTTAGTTCAACGGCACGAGTACTCAAATAATAACTTGCTCAAAAATGCATGTCATTAATGAGGCTATTACATCTACTCACCCAGGCAGATGTTTTGCAATGAATGTGTGATCATTGAAAATGTGAAGTTTGATCCCTTTCTTCCGCCATTTACTCTTCTGGGCCATAGAAAGTGGTACAAGATAATGTCTGAAAATTGTGAAAGAAGAATATATAATACAGTAAATACATTATTTAATTTAAACACAGAATTATTTTAGTGTACCATCTCATCACACACACTGGATGGGACAACTACACCATTACAAAGTTATTTTAATAACTCCATTTTAGGTCTCTGGTTGTCCCCACTTAATGGTGCCTGCACCTTGTCATGGTGGTGGGGCTTGAGTACCTCAGTGACCCCAAGCATAGCTACTGGTAGGGCCTCCCTAGCCAGATTGGTCGAGAAGGGAGAGGTCAGACTAAGACAGGTACCCTGGTCCTCCAGGTTGGGGGTTGGTTGCAAGGCTAACAACCTTGCACTGTAAAAAGGAAGATGTTTCGAAACCTCGATCAAAGCCTCAGACAGACGGACCCAACAGAAGAGGAGAATTGAGGAGGCCATGGACCGAATACGGATCGGAGAGCCATAGAAGAAGGTCTCTGGTTGTCTATAATTTTAAGTAGTAATATGAAATCGAGCACAGTAGTTCACAAAGAGACTGCAATTTTTTTGTGCTGCAAAATAACACACTTGGAAAACACAGAGCATGTAAATAAACAATATACAATGAAATAACTAGAACAGGAAATATTCTTTGCCAGTGTTTGTTCCTTCCTGGAAAGGGTTCCTCCTTGTCTCTTAAATATATAATGTCCATGTTCAAATGCTCAGAGCAAGAAGTGAAGGAAGCATTAAAGACAACAAGAAATATCCTGAACACAAACAAGAGCTATTCCTTACTTTTTTACACCATTTTCAATGGTTTCTAGAACCAGTGTTGATGCCTCATTGACATAAGTCCGTGTTGAAGCTCCACTAACACCTGATGCTTCACTGAGACTTGATCGAGTTGACCCATCCAGTTCCCTCAGACCTGGCACTGTAAGGTATCCTACCCAAAGAAAAAAAGAATCCTGATAAATAACATAAAAAGAACTTTACTCATGACATGCAGGAAAAGTTGGTATGGAAAATAATATTAATAAAAAAATATAACTGGTGAAACCACAAAGTGCAAATCTATTTAAGAGGACAAAAATTCATAGATCAAAAACTGAATATTATCTATGTTGTCATCAATAATGTTTCTTTCATGTAAAGAATAACATGTAAATATTCTCAATATTGTAATCAACACTGGCTGATACATTTCCAGGGAACGTACAATTCCTATAACGTTATTCACCAAAATACTTTAGTTTTTATATTATTGTACTAAATACATCACATAAACACAAATAACTTACAAAAAGGAGACGATCTAGAAGGAAATATTTATGCCAATATTATTGATGAGGTCTCACTCACAAGATATGTGTCTAACAGATTCTATAAAATCTGATGCTAGAATGGACAAAATACTAAGTCTTTCATCGCACTATTTGTAAATGTATTTATTTCTAGGTACTCAATTCCTATTTAACTTTTTTCACAGTGCTTTGTTGCAAACACATGTTTCTCAGAAGAAATCAAGCTTAAAAGATGTTTACAAACAAATTAATCATGTTTAGAAAAATTATTGTCACATCTAAAATATTTACATAAAATTGTGAGTGTAACTTTGCTGCACATATTTAATCAGAAACAGGCCATTTGGTGCAAATGAATGTGTGAATTTAACAGAAACACGGGCATAATATACATCACGTTCCTGTGTAGATTTAAATTTTAATCTTCTGTATTTAACACCCATAAGTTACTTTTAACCATATACCATATGAACTTTGACAAAAAGTAAGAGGGGAACATCTAACAAAACAGTTATTATTATTTGGAACTTGAGTATTTGTTCAATATAACCCAATTAATTACATATCTAAAACTGTACAGTATTACAAAATTCACATATAAGTATTGGACTTACCAAGAAGAGTTCACCGAAGAAACAGACGACAAAGAATGAGAAAAGTAAAACAAACATTATTAGAACAATTTCAAAAACAACAATTACATGCAATGGAATGGAATGCAATGCAATGTTTGTAATGGAAGAAACTATTCAAATTAGGTTCATCAAAGTAAGTCTATCTATAACAAGCAGTGCAAGTACATATAAAAAGTAGTAAAGCATATTGCATATTAGAACTGCCATAGTATAAAAATAATTTATTTTCCTAAATTTGTCAAAAATTCAACTCATTTATATGAAAAAAAAAAGAAGAAAAAGAAAACTAAAGGGCCTTCAAATGTGTGGAAATTCTGAATTCTCAAACATGATACTCATGAATTATAAATATATGCTGAATTTACATTTCTTTGATGATGGCATAAAACTGTCTATGTGACAAATATTCTGGAAATTTTCCACCATTGTAAAGGTTTACAAATACAACGTTTTAGAAAGTGTATCTATTTATGTACTCAAGTTGAAAGATGACAGTGGAGAAATTTCAATTCTGAAGGGCCTTTTACAACTGTTCTCGGTTCCACCGGAATAGAATTTCCCCTTGCCAACTTTTCACCTGAGGATGCAAACAGATTAAGCTTCCTTAAATGTGTTTGAAAACTTAAACTAGTGGACATGGCCATAATATTAATTAGGTTTACTATAAATATATGATCATTTCTGACATAAGTTATTTCATTACATGCACTATAGACATTATTTTTAAACAGTATTTAATAATAATTTGGTAGTTATATTACATGATTTGTCACACTTATTTACTAAATAAGTGTATAAAATATGAAACACAACTTTTGTGATGTTATTTATATGAAAGATTTAAAAAAATTTAAAATATAAAGAAGAAGTATAAAATGCTCAGGACTTATTTATTACAAGGCTGTCAGCTAGGTTTTAATTCTGTGATTAACAGTTTAGCAGTAAGTTAGTGATATGCATGTAAAACTGGACTGTACATAAGATTTAACGCAAGGGTCATATAGGTGAAGTCACTTAACAGTAATGACATGCATGTCTTTACAGCACTCATGTAGTTGTATTATAAAAGAAGAGGTATTTATCCTGTACATGAAAAAATAATGCTGACAAATACTGAGATGCTTAGATGTGCTCTTGGTAAAACTTATAAAATTTCTGTATTCTTTTATATAAATTATATCACCTAAAGCTAATTTCAGAACCTTCGTAAAACTGTACCACAAAAAAATCTAATATTCAAATCAAAATACTGCATCAAAAGAGTGATGCCTGTTATTCTACACTACATATGCCAGTCATCTCGTGTGGCATTAATATCAAAGTTTGCAGCAGATATATTTATCAAGTGGCATTCATAAATAATACCCTATTTTGTAATTAGTTACAGCAGTGGTCCCCAACGCGGTGCCCGCGGGCGCCCGCCAAGACTCTTTTTTTCGGTGTCCGTGTTGTTACGGAAAGAGGTTATACTGAATAATGAAGGCCGTTCAACCATGAACCTTATAAAATCAAAGCACAGATCTCAACTTACTGGTGCCCATCTTGACGATTGTTTCCAGGCAGCAACATCATCCTACACTCCCAAATTTGAAAAACTGGCCGATGAAATGCAGCACCAAACATCACACTAACTTCCCACTTGAGTAATAATAATTGTACTTATAAAAGTACGTATTTTTGATTGCGTGGTTTCTTGTGTCATTAAACGTTGTGTTGTTTTGTGTATTATTTGGTGTCCATATCTTATTTGTCCAGGGAAAAGAAAATTTGGCTTTGTTAATTGGTTGGTGCCCGCCATGATCTCATAAACTCTCAAATGTGCCCGTAGGTACAAAAAGGTTGGGGACCACTGAGTTACAGGAATAGACAGAGTGATGAGGTGGCTCCTTGGGCCGCAATTTAAACAAACTGATAAAGCTGCTGCAAGGGTTCAGGCACAGTTACGAAGTTTTACCTCTTCAGTAATGACAACAATATTTATTGTGCAGAATGGGAACAAAAGTTGGGGAAGGGACATGTAGATGTTCTAATGAACCAGAATGATATTAAACCAATTACTTAAATTTCAATAGAGATAAAACATGCAGGCTGGTAGGCAGACAGACAGATAAAACACTTCCATTGTACATTAACCTATATTGCACAAGAGGAGGATTTATACCCTCAACACTACATGGTGTCAGCCAGACTTCACTCAAAGATTAATGGTTTAGTGGTACACTACTGTGACATACAGCCACCTCGCCTGTGCATAAGCTGTGACGCACAGCTGATAAATGTTAAATGTATGAACCTGGTGCAAACAGACTCAGTCACAATTATAAACCACATATGCAGACCACCATCAATAAATATAAATAAATTATTTTATGGAACAACATTGTATTTTGTAAATATTTGTTGGTAAATCCTGGATTTTCATTATTCTCATCACACATTACAATCATTTATTTGTCTCACCCATTGATTTTAGCAATTTGATTTTGAAGTGTGTTATTTCAGCTGACTGCACATGCATGTGAAATACATGCAAACTCCATAAAATTAATGCAATAAAAACAGAAACTTCTTCACTTACCGGTGGAATGGGCTGATGGGTCTCTTGCCCGATCAGCAGATATTGATCTGCTGAGTGAAGTATCTCTGTTCAGAGATTCATCTCGCTCCCCAGGATCCATTGATTTGGAGCGGATCTTGGAACGATTTAAACGTTTCTTGATTGTGCCGAAGAAATCACGCTTTTTTTTCCTACTTCTCCCTCTATCTGCAATACAAAATATTAACATTATATAACTCAGTATCTCAGTGGAACAAATTAAATGCAAGTTTCATGATGAACATTGAGTTAGGGATTTTTAAAGTAACTGAGCATGGAATTTGACACAAGATGTGTATTCATAAAACTGATTTTCTGAAAGCCCTCTCTTCCTTGTAGAATGAGAAAATTTGGCTACATTATTATTTGTGTAGCACCAAGTATGTTATGAAACAATACTTGCAATATACTGATTTAAGAAAATTAAGTTAGAAGCAGCTAAAAGTAGGAACCAGGTAGCAGAGTCAGTATGGTTACTGACTAAGGACCAGATGGCCAGGGTTAAGATTGGCTCTGGGACCCATCCAGCCTCTTATGAAATGGGTATTACCAGGGGTATGGTATTTGCTACTTCTATTCACCTAATTTAAAGTAAATTACATTCACACCAAAAGAAATCTTCAGGACAGTAAAACAGTCCAGATAACTGTGGGACTACCTAAAAATTTTTAAGACAATTTATCATCCTATCGCAATATTCTATTATAGTGCTCAAAAGGCATCTGAATGTTTTTAAGACTAACCATCAGTTCCTGAGGGAGGTGTACCACCTTCAAGTCCATCATGGGCCGGCTGCGGTTGTACCACAGTTTCCTTTGTGCCTTGCTGCAAGCAGTGAAACAGTGCATGTCACATCTCTCTCAAAAACTAATTTTCCACTTTAAAAACATTACAGCTAATATGATATTATAGAAGATGCATATGTAAACTCCAGATTCTAGTTTTCCAATGGTATTGAACCACGTCAGATATATAACTTACCACATATTTCAAGTAAATGATTGTTTACCTGTATATTTTGACCCACTGCAATTTTACTAAATTTTAAAGAAATGTACTTTTCTGTCATAACTAATTCATCACAACTTTTCTTTACTAAAATACTAAGAAAATATATCACAGAAGTCAATGGGAAATATTAATACTGGTCTCGTATTTGTTATATATAATCCCAGAAAACATAATTCCTTTACAAACACAAGTAACCCTCAGAAGAAAGTATTTACATGAAAGAGTACATATTAGGACTTTGTTATAATAAATGGTGATTTAGTTCAGAAATATTAATGCAATAACATCATTGCTATTCCAATAAGTTCTGGAGAAATACACATTCTATATTCCAATATTTCTTAACTGTTAATAAATTCACAGAGCAGACATATCAATAAGTAAAAGAACTATATTTATTTGTATTTTGACATCAATGTATTACCAAGTACAGGGTTATTCATAATTTCCTGACACATTACAAAAAATCGCTAGACTTGAATGGTGCAATGGGTGGTAACATAGGACAAGCCAATAGAAAGAGAAATTTTCCAAGTTTATTTTATATACCTCATAAATGCTCTATGTGTCCGCCCTTTGTGACGAAGCAGACATCAAGCCGATAATCCATTTCCGCCCATAACCGCTGCAGCATGTCACGATCGATTTGTGAAATGGCAGCGATGATTCGTCTTCGCAGCTCAGCCAGATCCCGTGGCAGAGGCGGTACAAAAACCTGGTCCTTAAAGTAACCCCATAAGAAAAAATCACGTGGCGTCAGGTCAGGTAATCGGGGTGGCCAACGAAACAGCTCATGGTCATTGTCAGCCATGCGTCCGATCCAACGTTGTGGAAAATGCTGATTGATCTGCCTGAACTGCGAAGACGAATCTTCGCTGCCATCACACAAATCGATCGTGACAAGCTGCAGGGGGTATGGGCGGAAATGGATAATCGGCTTGACATCTGCCTCGTCACAAGGGCGGACACACAGAGCATTTATTAGGTATGTAAAATAAACTTGGAAAACTTCTCTTTCTATCAGCATGTCCTATGTTACCATCCATTGCACCATTCAAGTCTAGTGATTTTTTGTAATGTGTCAGGGAATTATGAATAATCCTGTATATAACTTACTGCAACAACTGTCAACATGATACCAATATTTAACTGCATGCAGAAAATCCAATTGACATAGAGTTTAAATTTGAAAATAAAGAATTTTAAGCCATTAACATATTCAGTTTTGCACGTTTAAAATGTAGAAAAATTTGGATTAACACATAGATACATTATATATCATGCTGAACTACAACTGAGCATGCAAAATGCTTCCCATTACTAGATTGTTTGTACACAATAATATTTAAATTACATTTTTTCTTATTTAACTGCAGTAAGGGTATTAAATTTAAGTATATGTGAAATCATAGAGGAAAATCTGAACATAACTACTGAGAGTACATGGGGGGGGGGGCAAAAAATCCTTTCCTGCAGAAAGGAGTAAAATGGACGACTTTTAATGCAGTTTTGACTGTGGTTGAATTATTCTTCAATGTTGTTTTTACTTAGTAAGTATATAACACTATGAGCAGCAGAATACGGGATAAGATGGTAATGACTGGCAAGTCTAGAGTATCATTTTCCAGAAAACAAAATATGTGCCCACTGGTTTTGTTCAAACCACACATGTAGTTAATACAGTAATATTTTTCAAAACATCCATGAAAATAATACTTTGGACTAGAATGGAATGGCTTATACATAAGCAAGTCCATAGCTATAGAGCATGCAACCATAAAATTTGCTAAGTACCATGTTCTTGGTTAGGACTCAGTTATGCTTTCACAAGATTCAGTCAAGACCACAATATGATACCCACCTCCAAACAGAAGAAAAGCATGCAAACTGAACTGTAATTGGTGTACAGCATATTTAAGAGTTTAGAAATATATCAACATAGTTAAACCTCGTTAACACCTGCCAGCATAAATAACAGAAAAGCATGACACAAGAAGTTTATATGCACAGATGAAAACCACTTAGAATAAAAAAGAAAATGAGACATGATAATAAAGATTTAGCTACCTGGTTGGGAACCTCGTACCATCGTCCTGTGTCAGTTTGTTCAACCTAAATACAGTGACAAAACAGCACACGTGAGGAACAGGTAGACTGTAGGTGAAATCAATGCTATCATGTCAGGATTACTTATCAGCGGGATGGAGACCAACCTACAACTCATAGGCTGCAAGTTGTATGTAAGCTACACACTTTTGTCTCTACCATGTCCTTCTAAAATGAATTTTCTACATGTTTAAAATGCAAACAGGCACACTCCAATCATTTACCATGACCCAGTATCTCAAGGACACCTGGATAGCAATGTATTACTATTTACTTTTCGGCCAACAAGTTGTCTAACTTATGTGCCAGTATATTAGTAGAGCGTAATGTTCCTATTTCAGTGACGGAACAGCAATATATATTATGCAGTCACAAACTGTACGTATTACAAAAGATTTTACACATACTTGATATAAAACTCATATATAACAATAGTTTCATGGCAAATTATTAAATAGCATGTCTATTTCTATGAGAGACAATTTACTGTCCTAACCTAGTAGCCAAACTGTGCAAAAAATGGAAAAAAGTACTGTAAAGATTATTATGATAAAGCATAAAAATCTTTCAGTATTTCATACTAGCATACCAGTTTAATTCAACAAAGAACACTTTAATAAACAATTGCATTTGCACACATTTTACCTGTCAAGGTACATTTCAATTTTGACAATTTTTTCTCCCGACTCCAAAACCACAATGTATGATGTAAGAATGTGGTATTCTGGTATTTCTTACACTACTTTCATGAAAAAATGTTAATGTTTGCTTATTTTCTTTAAAGCCAAAAGTTGCTAATAAAATGTACACCCTATTAAAAATTAAGCATACCGCAGTAAACTTATCATTAGTATTTGTAATGGATAGTAATGTTAGAATTTTCATACAATAATTGTTATTAAATACAACAATCAAACAAGACTATGGAAAAAGAATAAAACCAGCACTATCTGTAACAAAGTGTATTCTTTAATTTAAATAAATAAATAAATAAATTTCTATAATTATAAGTAATGACAGATGGTAAAATTAGTGAAGCTGATCCTGTAATATTGCACTGACATACGGAGGGATGGATATGATCTAAGGAAATGTTCTAATGTATAAAATCTTATCAAAGTAGAATATAATTTACACTAGTAATTACCTAAATTATTCCCAATTACATAATAAACCAGATTTCACAGGAAAGCATTCTAACACCACAGCCAACTATATTCCATATTGTCTTCATCTAATCTACTAATCTAATTATCGAGATAGGAGTCCAACACCCATAAAGAAACTGATGCTCCTAGTGTTAATTTTGCAGTGCAGTGCTTATTAAAACATTTAAATAAAATCAACATAGTTCTGTTTTTGGTGCTACATATTTTTATCTAAAGGATATTCTTTCGTGGGCTAAAGGGACACATGTAATTTCATTCAAATGACTTAATAGGAAGGAATGATTGTGTACCCAAGAATTCTAAAATATCTTTCTTTAATAATTTTAATATATTTCTAACTTACTTTCAGTGATTATGACCAGAAATTTTATTCTTCCAAGCATGAGAACATGGTTCTCTTAATAAGGCAGATCTTTAACTAAAAATTACATTTTTATATTATAAAGCAGCAAAAATATATAAACACTGAACTTCTGACAGTATGGTGCAAAAAGAAATAAAACTGCTACGTTAAACATGTGAGGAGCAATGGGGATGGAAAATGGTACGAACAGCCAGTCCTACAGCAGACACCATTGCCACATCACTGAAAAAATTTCTTTACCAATGGTATAATACTGTATCTATATATGTTCCTACAGTCTATTAATATAATAAATTTTAAAAGTTTTTACTTTTAACATTTAAAAAACATTATAAATTAATTTGTTTTAAAGTGCTTTAAGCAGCTTGAATTCTACATTTTACAGCCAATCTGTGTATGCAACAGCAATAAATTTATCAAAACCTATGCAGTAACTATAAGACTTCAAATCTTCATCCAACACATTAAATAAATACAACACAGAACATTGTTCAAATGCAACACAAATCATATCCCTCAAATAAAAAAAAAGTACAGTTTTAGAAATTTCAGATGCTGACTCATAATGATTATGCTTTTCTTTCTGTTGGTTTTGTTATAAGTGCCTTCATATAAGGTGGTAAAATTCTTCTTCCGAGCAACATGTATTCAGCATAACTTACCTTCACAAGCTGCCTGTGTTGTGGTTGCTATGCGAGAAGCAGGCCGGGTAGGATTGCCAGGAAGGAAAACAACACACAATTAGTATGGTAGCACACTCTGCAGAAACAAGAAGCTAGTTAAAACACTCTCTTCTACCTTTTTGCCATCGATGATTAAAAACAATCTGATATCCTACATGAGCATGTAAATTCATTAAAAATTCCTCCTCACAGAAAAAAACTGTGTATATTCAACAAGCATGTCATGCAGAGGTAAACCTATTATCAAGACATTGAATGAATTGAGATCTGAAATTCAGATATAATTTGGCAAAACAGGCGTGCAATACTTTATATTGAATTAATTATTTATTAGCAGGACAGATCACATTATAGCACAATGAAAACAATTTTTAAAAATTACTTATTAACCAGTAATAGATTATTAAATTAATATGAATTTACAATTATTTTTTTACTTTAATTTAATTTGTTTAGGATAAACAATAAAATATCTACACAAATTTATTATTAATAAACAGCAAGCACCAGTGACATTTAAATACAATCATAGCATCTGACTTGAGATCCTGAAGTTACAGAAACTAGACATGACTTCTGTCAAATATCACAGACTGTAAGATTGGGTAGCCTTGTTCAGCTAATTTGTACAAATATGATACTTTTGCTTTGTTATAACTTAATACAATAACTGTATCACCTGAACCTTCAGAGCACTGGAGATATTTATGTAATAAAATTTGTGATTAATAAATGCAATTTTCATGTTACTGATTTTAATTATTCATGGTATAAATACATGCACTTCTCATTTAAAATGCAAGCAACAAACACAAAACAAAACTACACAAACATTTCTGCAATATTTCAAGTACTGTGTTAAAATAGTTCAGAAATTGACTGTCATGAAAGCCTATCGGTAATCTATATATATAAGAGCAATTTTAATACAAAACACTACAGCTTCTACAAATAGTGTAAAAAAAACTTTGAAATAG
>NW_019060172.1:313934-330706 GCF_000696155.1 Zootermopsis nevadensis
GAATCCTGGATAGTCATCTGTATGTTAAATTAAATACATGGACAGAATAAGAAACACAGGGAAGAAATAATTATAAATATGCAGTACTTAAAAACTGATAAATTCTCTTCAAAGCAAATGCCTTCTGTTCACACTAAAACCATTACCATAATCCAGACCCTCTACTGCATGTATTTGCAAATGTACTCACTCTTTGAACGCTATGTATAATGAGAGTACTTTTGCTTGTTTGTGTGGGACCCACTTTATTCCTTGCTTCTAGCTCCTTTAAGGCAGAATCTGTCACCACATCACCACCATTTGTTAAATGTTCTGAAATATAATATTTTCAGTAAATATTTTCAGCTACTTGTAAAATACTAATGTTCAGTATAATGCAACCACTAAATTGTTAATAACTTGTTTCATATTTATTTCAATACAATAAAGACCATAACAATTAATAGTCTTAATAATTAATAATATTAAATAGTTTTAATGTAAACATAACATTTCAACATTCATTTCATTGAAATGTATAATCTATAGAAAAAAATACTCATTCTTAATTCTCCGCAATGGAGATGATGAGAATTACCCTAAAAACATGAACCAAATTGAGAATCCTTAGTAAATATTTCCAAAGACCCTTACTGCAGTAAGTCCTCTTTTTCTTTTTGTATAATTTACTTAAAATGTAACAAACTCACCAACTGCCCCTGGTTTTGAGAACACAGTTTTTGTGGTTGTCACCACACCCCCCGATGGTGAAACTGTTCTCAAAGTTTCTTTCAGTTTGTAGGGCTTATCTCCTAGCTGTGGAATATCTGCTCCCTCTATAAACAAGAACTAGAAGAACAAAATAAAAATAATGCATTATAGTTGTAATAACAATCTCACACAAATACTGTGTCAAAACTTCTATAGGTAAGTTCAAATACGATAGTACTTCCAGACAGTCGAAACTCATTTACACCTCTCATCTCAGACTGATATAAAAAACATCAACAAAAACATTCAACAACCTAAAAGTTTATTTGAACATGACGCACATATATAGAACAACTTCAAATATATTAAAATGGAATCTGGAAGTGAACACCACTAATAACTGATAAACAACTACAAAAAAGTTGCATATAAGAAATTATGATTAAGTTTTAAGTTTATATAATTGTAATTTTTACACACCTGAAGATGGTTCATCTAAGAACCGAAACATGTAGTGAGAAAGTGATGTTCCAAATGTAAATCGAATGTTTCGATAAGGAGCATCACATGGTATTTTAACTATCTTAATTTTAAATTTTAAATTGTGATTAGACGGACAAGATTAATTAATTAAATTCTATAGGTAAATTGAAAAGTAGAAAACGAAGGGGCACTTGCCATAATGAGGGTCCAGGACTTTTCAGTCATTTATTATTTGTACAACTCTTAACCTGCATTTTGTTAAGTTAAGAATTCAAAAAATTGACACACAGTTGTTAAAAGATTTCAGCAGTATTTTCCTGATCAACAAATCCTCATAAAGTTGACATAAATTTGGCAGAAAAGAAGAAGTATGGACAGAAATTGAACATTGCTTGAATGTTCTAAAAAAAGACAGTGTCCTTGAAATTTAATGTTTTTGCAATTCATATATTTAATGAAATATTATTTTAATATATGTATTCTCATGACCTGGTACATTAGGAAATTATTTAATTCATAAATATTTTTAAATTGCTTTTGAAGAACACAACAAATAAATTATCTAAGTGAATACAGGTAAATAAGATAAAAGCTAGGAATGTTTTCTGCCAACACGTACAGTGTAATTCTGTGATTTTACACTTCAACTACAGTCCTCGGCTTACTATATGAAGAAGAAGAATTAGCAGTTTCTGAAGTACAATTGTGCTGTCTACTAACCTCTACAGTTAGTGTGCCTGACACTTCATCTGCTTCATAAGGCCGTGACTGGAGAGAAATAACTTGTCTCTGACTGGGGTTAATAAGCAGTTCCTCAACACCAACAATACCAAGGCCCAAGAACCTGTTGACCTTATTCGCACGGTCATATATCTCAAACAGAAGTTCTGCTGTATTTGGGCTCAAATCACTACAAAATAAAACAAATCCATTTTAAATTTGAGTTTCTCGTGAAAATCGAGATGACAATGTTGTTATTTTTGTTTTTGATGCTGTATAGGCTCATAACAAACACTCTCTCCATCTTGTGGCCTGAAATGTTGGTATCCACCAATCTTATCTAAACAGTATAAAAGCAAAGAACAACATTAAAATCCATCAGAATTTATTTCTGTCTTCTGGTCATATTTAAATAAATATATTTGCAGGAGAAGAAATACGAATTTCATGGTGCTTATGTCTATTTCTGTCAGATAATCACTAAATGGGAACAAAATGGTTTGCAAATATCCTCATAATATTTAAAAAATCTGAATTTATATGCTTCAAAAAAAACATATCTTACAATATTACATCAGATTTTTAGAAAGGTTTTAAATATAAGTGGTAAATCATACTCTGAAAATTTCATTCTACGTCTATCTCCTAGACAAAATTGTTTTCTTAGTTTCACACCCGTTGAGTCACAATATCAATCAGTGGTACTAACAGATCAGATCAACAGTTGACTGAAAAATTATAAGCATTGGTACGTGTATCCCACATATTTAGAAAAATGAAATTCTACGAAAGTATGTTATCACGTGAAGTACTTACAAAAGAAAATGTTCGTCCCATACAGGATTGCTGGTGTCTTTCTTAACGGAAGTAGAATTCTTTTGTGGAGGTTCGTCCATTTCCACAACACAGAATGGTTCCGAACAACCTACACGCAAAATAATGTTAATATGATGGTATAAATGTTATTACCATTTATACAATTCTAAAAATAAAAGAAAACATTTAGATTTATATAAGATAAATTATACACACAATCACCTTTTTTTCCACCAAGAGAAATGGCTTTAATAACTTTCACCAAAAGCCTCTTTTCTGTTGCAGTCTTTCCTGGAATGGACGCAAGGTGTGAACCCAACTGTAATAAAAAAAATTATGAAATATATATTTCTTATACTGACAAAGACCAAAGGTGTAATGCAGGATGGTATTAAAATATGTAAGATTATTAAGGATCTTATTAGCTTTAAGACTGTCAGTGTCACATGGAACTGAACAAAATACAAACGCTGCACCTACAAAATATATTAACATGAAATTTTAATTGATTTATGGAGGAAAGAGGAGGAGGAGGAGGAGGTGGAACTTATGACAGGCATGATGAAATATTGCCTAAAAGAGAATTACACTGGTAGATAATAACTACGCTTTGAATGTACTGCGACTTTCAACACGATATTTTGAAGTAGCCTGGTAAATTAAATTTTGAAACTTTCACTTTTTGCACTGCTTACAGGACAAGACATTAGAAACAGAAATTTATAAAGTTTAACAAATAGAATAGGCGTTATTCTGAATTTGCGCAAATCGAGGTTTACCTGTACTTATAATTTGGAATATATGTGCCTTTATTTACCATTTCTTCATCACAAACTTAATATGCAGATAATATTTGTTTTGCCTGGAGGTGCATTTAATACTTACCATACTATCATAATGGACAGGTAGTATGTGGAGTGGGGAGCCTCGATGCCTTATAAGCCGTGGACATGTGGCATATTGGCTCAAGTTGAGATGCACCTCAGTGTTCCTGAGGGCCAAGACCACAATCTCTGATATCACATCCTGAAGCTGCTGTTCGTCTAAGTTATTCTTTATGCTTCCCACTGGAGCAAGGGCAACTTTAATCTGAAACATACGCATAACCTTTCATTCTTAAGCTCGCATCTTAAAAAGGACTTTTCATACTTCCTTCCCTGCTCCCAGCCAGAAGGAATTTCTTTTGAAATCATGTCTATTAAAATATATATATATATATATACACACACGTGCACGTGTACTCGCATGCACACAGCAAGGCATCAAAAGAGTAAAGTTAAATAAGTATTGAAAACCCTCAAAACTGGTATGGTGCGTTTTAATTTATAATTCAAACACTCTCCCTTCCACCAAAACCTTAATAAATTCTTTAACTTAGGAATTTCTGATTAGTAGTACCAATGACTAACACTAGATAACTGGAACTTAATTTTGACACTGTGTAAATTTGTCCATCTTCTGTATTCAGACGTTAGTATGCAGGAGTAAAAGAAACAGGTTCCACTCAAATTCCACTCACATCCTGGCCTCTGCCTGCTTAGCCAGGGTGAAGGTAATTGCCCACATTTTCTATAGATGCACCACGCGAGTGGCACCTGCATTTTGCATTCAATGATGAGATGGGATGCCAAAGGAAACCTTTAGCTTAATATGGGATCAAAACATGGTATTTTCCACATACCCTAACTATCTGATTCTGTTAAGAGGTGAGAGAAGAAAATGTTATGTGTAAATATCTGCGCTGCATGGTAAGCCAATGCAGTTTATATGGACTGAATGAGTCATACAAAGTTTAAAATAAATAAATAAATGGTGCTATGTCTGATATTATTGCATCATAATGAAACAGTGCTAGGTAGCATACATAATATCTATAAAATATCAGTTTTTGTCACCATAATCAAAATACTTACTTCACCAGAACAATAACTAGAAAAGTCATCTAACATATTTCAAGAAGAAGAAGAATATATTCATGTCAGTGTTAACTGAAAATGCTGTCACATAGCTGAAAGCAAAGTTGCTTAACACAAATTTCAATTTAGTAGTAACTTACTAAATGTAATGTTGTTCCTTCATTTAACAAAGTTGAAATTTCAATTATATTTTCATCCTTGCACCAGTGAAATAAATTTATTCTGCTCAAAAGTGTATTTAAAAATACAAACACGTCACATATACCCTGGTATTACTATGGAGACAAGTAACTCATACCAAGTCTCTCCTCAATCTGTCAATGTCCCATACCTAGACCACAAGTGAGGAACTTGTCTTAGTGATGAGAAATGTGACTCACATCCGGCCAGCCATCGCATTTGACGTCTGCTAGAAGTTTTTCTGTAATGCAGATGATGTTGAGCCTGGCACGAAACCGATTCACATTGACACGGAAGTGGGATACTTCAACTTTCTCGCCTTTTTGACGAAAAGCCTTCAGCTGCATAGCGGGAATTGCTTCACAGTCACACGTTATCGTCTAAAAAAGAGAAAATATTGTTATCACACATAATGCAAAAAGTATTAAACATAAACTTGATTAAAATTCATTTTAACATCAAAATGAGAAAGTCACTTAAAATTAATATATGAATCTGATAAATTTTTTTGACCACTCTGTCATGGGAAACATTAAGAAAATCAACTACCTAAGATGATGAAAAAATCTATTTCTACTGATATGGATATACAAGGGAATTAATTGGAGAGAAGATCATCAATAAACTTCACCATCCCTATAATAAAATATTGTGTATGGCCAAGCATCTTAATGAAGCATTCGTTAACTATCAACTAATGTGAAACTAAAGCAATTTGGCAAGGAACAGACATTAGATAGTGAAGAAAACAAATGAGAATGAAAGGCATATGTGAACAAGTGACTTGTAGAAAAAAATGCAAAAAGATTATTTTGATTTAAAATTGTTCATACATTTAAATCTGTAGAAATTTTAATGAATGTGGAACATTCAATCATTCTGATGCTGTTCCTACTTTGATAACTATAAACCATTACCAGAAAAAGACGAATTTGCTTTTAGAACAACAAATACTTGAAGAATACCATTACAAATGTGTTCTGAAAATTTTATGTGTAAGCACATTCAGATTCATCCAGAAATTTCACATTGTATACCAAAATTGTTTCTCATTATTCCAGCTGTCCCACTATATTCCATGTAGGCGCTTGGAGGGAGAGGTGGTATAACTCCTACTCATTCTTAATCTTGGCACTAGATAGGGGTGAGTGGTCAGCGTCACACCCTGCCCTCGCTTTTCCCCCCGGGAAAGGACCTTAGTACAAATTGGGTAGGAGGCCGAGTGGGCCCCACAGCCTGCCTAGATGTAGAGGTGAGAGGAAAAATCCTCTGCCCCCGTCTGGGATTGAATCCTAGTCGTTCTGTCTACAGCCAGTCAGTATGAGAAACTAAAAAGTGTAATAATATAAACACTTGTGAACTTATACATAGACAGAGTAGCCATCTGCCAAATGTATGGAAGGCTGCAGGTTGATGACTCAACTACGTTTGATATTGCAGTGTGCATTACAGCAGCCCAGTAATCTGGAGAGATTCCAATACTGTTACAATTTGGCAGTGGTGGGTGGAAATACCAACCAAAATACCTGTAGCTGAGAGCTAACAACATGTGTCCTAACCACATTTCTCTGATAATGTCAGGGTTTGTCTGTAGAATGAATTACAACTGTTAGCCATGTAGCTTCAGTTAAATAAATTTCTTAATCGACATACCATTTTAAAATGAGATATGTACTCTACAGCGCTCCTGTATTTTATTCCAAAACTAAACTTTCTTCAAATGTACAATCACAAAACAATTTACATTGTGCACTGTACAATAAACACTGAAACACGATTAGCATTTGTGTTTCCGATTTAGAAACATGACTGGTGTACCAACTATTTCTCCACGATAACAGGAGATAGGAGGCAGCCTTAAAACAACCTACCAATGATTCCTTCCACTAAACAGGCATCCAAACAAAGTCCGTAAAAATCTGTACTAGCCTGGCACAACACTTCCACTATTGAAAAGCATTACAATTCTCTTTTATGAATTGTCCTAACCTAACATGGTCCAGTAACTATGGCACTACATAACCTCACTGTGTTATATAGTTTAGAAAACAGAGCACTGTTGAAGAACAGCTGACAGGAAAACGAGGTAAATGCAAGAAATCCTGTTCCATACATGAAAACAAATTATCTTCATAACAATTCTATAGATGTTAAACATTTCTGAAACCAAAACGAACGTAACGGCTTTTATTGGTTGACACACCCTGACAACAAAAATTATTATAAATAATATCATAATTTTAATTACGTGGAATATAATGTATTTTACAAACAGGAAGAAATCAACGAAAAATTAAATAAATTTCAATGGATGTGTGCGACCATAAGATCACAGAGACAAGTAAAATTAGAGGTACATAATAAAAATGTTATGTCGTGGCTGTCCCAGTCCTCGTGTATTGCAGTGAAAATTAGTCCAATAACAGAAGATTTTTAAAACCAACAGCAGGGCATACTCTCAAGAACCAGTTGAAAAATTAACAAAGAGTATACATTAAGGAATTTTTACTTACTGGAAAAATAGAAGATTACCATAAGGACTAATGTAAAGACCTTATAAGAATGAATGACAACAGAACAACAAGATCAGTATTGGGCTAAATTATGTTAACGACGGTTATAAAGATTGTCCGGAACAAATACATTCTGCATGGAAGAAATTGTAATTATTGCAATTTAAATATTGCTGGCCTGTTACATTCTTCGCACATAGAACAAATTTCTATGGTTTTGTAAGGATCGTCCCTTTTTGTGTACCTAATAACAGTTGGTTAAAATACCGATTACAAGTTATAAAAATACCGCTTTGGTACAAATGTCGTTTCGGAAGTTGGTGAAACACTACAAGAATGTGCTGACAAACACTGGGGGTGGAAATGACCCCGAGCCCCTCTCAACCCCTCTTAAGGCACCCTCATCGACGCACGAGCAGCATTCAAGTGAATGACCTCGGCGTCTAGCGAATCCTACATACTGCAAAATGCCTGCACTGCAGTGACTCATTTGACAATCAAATGTCTGGCAACAGAATGGTTATTTTTCGCGGTAGTTGGCACAGAATTTCTTCCATTCTAGCGTACTATATACACTCAGTCTGTCACACATTTTAAATTTACGGAAAGTTACGAAGATACTTAATCATTTTCACACTTCGTTACATGCATTTTTATTTCGCTCGCTTCTATAAATGTGATATATTGTATTTTGAAAATACTGTGATACTGCATATTCAACACCAAAGCTCAGTTGTGAAAATCGCAATTTCTTAAACAGAAAATCCCTTAGCTTACTATGATCATACAAAATACAGCGAATTACGCATTAGCTAAAACAGTAGCGACAACATGACGCGAAAGAGAATGTGTAAACAACGTTGTTTTACATAAAGAGCACATCATAAAACAAATAATAAACATTTACCAGGTGCTCAACGGAACACGCATTGCTTCATGTTCCTGATAGGCCGATACACAAACAGAGATCGATCTGTCATCATCATACATTCAAGCCCATAATATTTACACGGTCTCGATTACTCAAGGACGATGAACCAACTAACAAGATTATTCAGCGCTCACAACACCGGAGAATCGGATGTTGCGACAGTCCAACCTGAATAAATCCTTCATAATTCATCAGACGCAATCATCCTATTGCTCGATAGTAGTTGGCAACGCTTAGTTGAAAAACAAACACCGAAGATGATTACAACTAACGACGGCACAAACGGGGGGGTGGAGGGTGGGGGTGGGGATACATCTGGCGGAATCAACTTGATAGGACACCTAAAATCCAATAGACTTCTTAGAACGATTTACATAATAACCTCAGCCAAATGTCATCTAAAGTTCGCTTTTTAAATTCATAAAGAGTGTGCTATATAGTCATGATAAAAAACTACGTGTTGTAACAAAATATTTCACTGTAATCACTCTACACTATCGATTATCAGTACGATTTGCGACAGACAAAGGCCACGTCTAGTTTTAGAAAAGACATCACTTGATTTTTAGATAGATGTCCTTTATACAATAGGTATTATTTGAAAACATATGTTGCATAATCATTTACTTAATCCATGAAAGTAAAATACACATATTGGGATTATTCTATGCAAATTATCTTCTCTCTGGTAGGCTATATCTTTGGCGTTTGGGATTTAACCGCTTTATATTTTGAATGAGCATAACTCTTTTTTAATTCGTACAGTTTCGGACATACTGATCTAGAGAAATAAACTAACAATCATACCCCCACTACTTTAGGAAGATACAGAAATTTAAATTGGTCTCCTAAAATACGAAAACCAATTTTTGGACAATCCGGTCCCTTCGTATATGAAAGTGTAAATACTTTTGCGAAAGCTTCAGAGCTGATACACATTCCACGGCCACTTAGTAGCCTCCCCCTTCATTAGCATCACCTTGATGGCTCAGAAAGAAACCTCCTATACGTGCACAACCTGATGGTAGAGACGACATAGTGCGGTCCCAGAATATTGATCAGAAGCAAGGCATGCAATGCGGCATTGTGTTTTGGCTTACCGTCCAGGTCAGTTCTCAAACGCAAGTCACGAATTCAGGCTGCAGATTTTATTAAACCCCGCCCGTATTAGCGTAACACAAATTTGGGGCAGTGTTTCTATCATAAAAGCAGTTGCGTAACAGAACTTAAGATGGATGAATACAGACGACGATGACCGCAGACACAGAATTTTCGAGAAATCTTTTCTTATAAAGCGGTTGACCACAAACTATGCTCAGATTGTTATGTCGTAAGCTTAATACGCAATTTTAGTTTTCTGGAAGTCCAAATGTTAAATAAGTAACTTTACATTGAAAATGTATGGGTCTTTAAAACTTACTGTGATATTTTAATATAAAAAGTTCTCTGTACCGTTTGAATCACCCTGTATGTATGAGTTAGTTTTGGTGTCCGTGACACCTTACGATAAAATCATTTTTGATGTGGTATTAACGATTGCATCGCGTGTTGAAGTGTGCTATTTTCGCTGTTATACATGAAACAAATAGTCAAAAAATATAACGCATGGTCACATTTACTTTCTATTTTGATTTAAATACTGCAGGTCTGTGATAAAATTTGCTATGTTTGTATAATTATTACGCTCGTTACATTTTAACAACAGACATGAACTGTAAAACACAGCCAGGAATACGCATTAGAATTCAGTATTATGTCACAGTAATCGACCTAAATATGAATATTTATAACCAGAGGTTACGCTTTAAATTAAGGGTGTTTAAATGAGTGTACAACAGGAGTGCACGCGAGTCGGGCTCGTAGCTACAGAATTACATCACAAAGGTCAGTAACTCTTGCAACTTAACATAAGACGCAGCTTTCACAGAAACATTAACCCAGTTTGATCCTTTCTGTTTTCTATTTAATGACCAGTTTCCGAGTAGTGCTGATCGATTTTCAGAACTACGATGTAATGAGGTATCAGCAGTGAAGCTTAGAAAGACAACTTATTACTTCGGAAGCATGTTGAGCTGTTTGTACATTGCAGTGTGTACCACAAATAAGCATTTTTCATTTCAGGTAAACATGAACACAATTTAATTTTCCGCGTACTGTATTTACCTAGAACAGTTAAATTTTCTACAGAACACTGCCATTATGATTTGCATGAAGCTTGTTCTCGGTGATGTTACACAGTGTATAATAATTTCATGTAAATTGTTTTATGGTCTGAGAATTCTGTGCCTCAAATCATTATTTATAGCTGTCTAGGCAAGATCGGGACGAAACGCAACACATGGCCTCGAAATTATTCAGGATGAATGTTCCCGAGGACCTGAGAAAGCAAAATAATAACAAGGTTCAAATTTTGATAAGTATATACCCAAAATTTTAAGCAATTTCTCTTCAAAAATAAATCTCCCATCTTCCAGTGGCGATAATGAGCTTCCTACTTGCCATAATGTAAGCTACGTTTGCTCAAACACTGTTTAAGCAGCTTTATCTGTGCATTCTGAAAACAGTCTTTAACATATTTATTTCTTTGCGGTTATAAATACAGGCTTGTGTAAGAGAAAGTTGTAAACAAATACTGTCGTCTTTAAAAAAGTGTCTTTCTTACAACTCTGGCACTTAATAATGTTGTGCTGGGATTTCTGAGGAGATTCAGTGTCGTACAAAAGAGAATGCTGCCGATTAAATTAGATGGAGCGAATTTCGAAAAATATTCTGTTGTTTTATCATTGCGACAATGAAGGAACAACTCTTTACAAACAAGCTGGCTTTAGGGAGGCACAGTCTGGCTTGTTTCCAAAATATCCAGGATCAAATCATGACACGGTTCGTCTAGTTATCTTAGCTGACAGCACAATTTTAACCCCACGGAAAATTACATGACTAAAATACCTATATAAAATTAAGTCAATTTCAAAATAAGAGCCATAAAGCTACCACAAAACACCGTATGTCTACCCCAAATGATTATACTTTTGTAAGATACATTTTTACAGCCCAAAAAGAGACCAACGCCACCCGAATCGAAGGTTGTTCCAGTGTTAATTATACCCGACCCCCCCCCCCCCCCCCCCCCCCCCCCCCCCCCCCCCCCCCCCCCCCCCCCCCCCCCCCCCCCCCCCCCCCCCCCCCCCCCCCCCCCCCCGCAAAGAGGGGAGGGAGGAATTGTTTAAAGGTGTTTTAGATACGTGTAATTTTAAATAAATTTTGTTACTAAACTGACGAATTTAAAAATACACAAATTAACAACGTATAACGATGAACATCTATGAACGACGCAACGGACAGGCTGTACAAGGAAGCGATTCTAGCCTTCTCCCTTCAAGGTGGGTCCTAGAAAATAAATCGCTGTCAAATATTGCAGTTCCGTAAACAAAAAGCTGACTGAGGGCTGCAGTAAGTTATGAACTGCTCTTAATGAATCCTCGTTTATATTTCCTAATGTAGCTGAAAGCTTCCTTCGATTGTGTTGGAAACTTTCCAATTTGGAGAAGCGCCTAACGGATGGCTCAAGACATCCCGCACAGCATACTGGCAGCGTCTCTGCACTAAGCTCTATCTTGTGCTGTTTGATCACAACAAGCAGCAGAGGGCACAGCTGTGTGCAGAATCGATGCCACGACTTTTAGCTGTCCTCTGCAAACGCGTTCTGTACCTTCAGAAACAACGAATCGACATCTTCACCGCAATAAGAACTTCTTTTCTCAACATGGCTGTCTTCTGGGTTGTTGCGCCGTGTAGGCTGGTAGAAGTTTTCCGACGTTTCAGAGGTCCTTACTGCCTCCATCATCGCCCTGATGATGGAGACAGGAAGGACCCGTATGGAACAACTCGAGAACTGCTGTACGAAATTTCATTCAACTTAATACTGAAGAGTATCCTGAAACTTTCTTACACATTAAAATTTTATCCAAAATCGAACAACAGTTACGGACACTTTACACGAAGCCACGGGACCACGAGCTAGCAGCGCCACCACGTACGGAAATCCTCCGTAATGACGACACAATCCGTCCACGCAAAGGGCAGTGACCCCAGACAACTGTAACAGCACTAGCGCTGTTTTAAAGGCCAAAGGTCACATTCTGGGGCAACATACCAGAGTTCTCGCGCTATGTACACCTTTAGTAACTTGTCTACTTCGCCTTCTTCGTTCTGGAACAGAAGGGAGTAGACGAAAACTCTGCAAAACGGTGGGCTAATGAACGTGAGGTATCAGACAGAGGTTAAGTACTTACCACATCGTCGTTCGGGGCGCATTCGGAGAAGACATTGGTGAGAGACGGAGCGTGTGTCTCAGGTAGCACGCGGATGAATTCAACGCCCACGCCGTGCTGAAATGAACAAAGCCAACAAGCATTAGAAGTTGTCATTTCACACACTTGTTCGTCGCGTCTGTGGTTTAATGTTTGTTCTTGTTTGTGCCCCCTTTTAACGAAAGGGGGCACAGAACATCTTATGGGTACGTCCTGTCCATCCTTCTGTCGCCTTTGATAATGACAATGAAACGATTAAGTTTATGATTGTGTATAACTGTGTCACGGTCTACAGGATGTACCATTTACAGCGCAACCCAACCGAACAGTAATCACGCACCACAGCACAAAAACAAACCGGAAGCAGGTCCACCCTGTGTAATACCCTCCTTCCCTCCCTTGAGACACTCGAGTTAAGTTCACCCTGGCTGCTAGGCCGCTGTCAGTTAGTGACAAAACTACTTCGCGTGCTGCTTCTATCTTTAATTTAAACGCTGATAATGGTACCTTGAATCATTTCCTTCCAAATCAGTATCCAGCTACCATTCATGAGCTCCTATAAATTTTATTGGATGTTACATGATCTCTAAATTTCAACAATCGTCCTCAAATAAATCGAGAATCAATCGATAAATTATTTACTGCTTCCGCGAGATCCTCAGATTTTTTTCCTCTTAAAACCACTGAGATAATATTAAAATACTTCAGTCAGAGCTTCTAATTTTTTTTCTCGTTTATAATTATCAATTACACGAATTTATAAAAGTTGGGACCCGCAGTGCCCAGTATACATTAACTAACACTGGCTGAAGCCGCAAAGGTTATTCTACAACCCCAGAGTTCACTTTCTCCTTTCTTTCAGCCATCATGGGTATAAAATGTTTGCTTTGTTTTCAGGATCTGTATTATTAGGCATTCAACTGTTGTCTACGTGTGAGAGGTTGTTACGTATTCTTCCTGGCTACACGAAAATAAACACATGACGCCATGTCTGCAGTACAGAACGGATCAGAAATGTCTGACACAACTCACAAACCGACTTAAGACTCGACAGGTCAGACACGTTACAACCTAATTGAAAATTGATGGAAAAGCAGTACAGTGTGATCTTCAACTTCGGTTACGAGAAACTCAAATTATAAGAAAAACCAAACGCAGGGTTGGCGGGGTCAGGACTTGGTGAGGCTAGGATGTCTGCGTTATATGTTCGTCGAAAAAGTTATTAATTAAATCAACTAGTGCATGTGGCAATGCACCTTTACGGGGAAGGCTAATTTTTGTATTTTAAAAAATCTGCCATTGCAGCCTATCCTGATCCAGTTTAGTCAATCTCCATCTTCACGTAGAATTTCTCTAAATCTATCCTGAATATACGTATGTGTGTTTCAAATTCTAAATCTCGTGTCCATTTCTGTTTCTTACTTAGTTCCAAAAGATCTATCCAAGCTCGACGGACGTTGTGATATGCTAGAATTTCCTTTTTGCGTCGACATCCTGTTAACCCCACTCATCCACAAGCTAGAAAATCGATCATTCCTTGTCTGCCGCGAAGCATGCAATTTGCGACGCATTCTTTAGGATGGCAAATAAGTGTTACTGTGGGTTGTGACCCGGTTCATGACGGTTAGTGGCATAAATAATAATCCAGGTTAATGATTTTGCTGACTCGTATTATCGTTTCATAGACGCTCGAAGTTCACCTAAGATCGCTAGTACATGTAAACTCAATACACGATTACTGAAAAATATGCATGAAATCACTGACATAAATAAGCGTAATGCTTTCTTTACCAGCAGACAAAAAGTTCAGTGTCCAAAAAACGAAATTACCATGGTTCATGAAAGGTCACAAGTGAGTGTAATATTTTCTTTATTAGCAGACAAGAAGTTCAGTGTCTATATTAAGATATGACTGTGTGATGCATGGAAGGTCACAGAGGGTCATATTACAACTCTCAAGTAACAATCAGACCTGCCAAAAACCGGTAATATGAAAAAAAGATAGCACCAGTGTGTGCTACAAATGCAAAGGGGGAAACTGAAGAAAGCACTGCATTCGCTATTTTGAACTGTTTTCTTCTTCTTACTAATTAAAAAAATTAACAGCTGCACTATATTCAAAACTTGAATCTTAATCACTAAACTTCAACCAAACATCACGATGAAGTGATTGGTACAACTGCTTCATACTAGTGAAGTTCCTGTTTTCGATACCAAACATGGACGTCGCGTATTCTGTTTCAAGGTTTCCATGGTTTTCCTCAATTTCTCTGCGTTCATTCTCGAAGAGCACCTTTGAACAAGTCACGACTCTCTTCTTACACATTCCTTCCAATTTATCAATCACATCCTCCAATACTTCATGTTATAACCTACGCGCATGATACAACGTCGTTAAACAAACTAAAAATCTAAAAACCTCTGTGATGGTGTCTTGATTACAATCCAGCAACCAGGCGACGTGCTGAACAACTAACAATTACTCTAGACCAGTCGTATTCAACCTGGGGTAAGCGTACCCCCGGGGGTACGCGAAGACATCTCAGGGGGTACGTGAAATTTAAAAATATATATATTATTTTATGATAAACACTGAATAATCAGTAATGTAATTTATTTAATTTATTTTAGATGTGGATTATATACTATGTATAACTTGAATTATACACCAACAACTTTGGGGGTACAAAGTTGGAAGAGAAATTATATCTGGGGGTACGCGAACAAAAAAGGTTGAATACCACTGCTCTAGACGACGCAAGTACGAAGATCGATGATTGGTTCTTTATTTTTATATGAACATCACAAATTCGGCGAGCATCGAATCTGGACTACACAAATGCAGCAATGCAGCACGCACAAACTATAAGCTGAGTTTCAACGCACTAGTCCCAAACTGCAAGTGAGAACAGTTACTAGTTTTGGTTAAGACTGTAGCTGAAGGTGATTCCTAGAAATGCAGTGAATTTCCACACCCAAGTTTCACTTCCTTCACGAAGCTTTCGTTGTATGAATCTGAACACAGTCCTTTTAACTACGCAGTACTATCTTATTACGGACGTGTTATTTCGAGATAAAAAAACTACCCTAAGAAAGTAAGACAACAGAGAAACAAAGATTTACGGATCCGCTCATATGCCTTGGTAAAGAAACCAGAATTCCAGCAAGACCTTTCGAAAGCTACAATGTGGAAGTATTGTCGAAAAGATCGAAATATTTAGCTAAACATCAAAGGTGCAAAGGAAGTATTGTCCAAAAGATCGAAATCTTTAGATAAACATCAAAACTCCAAAGGAAGTATTGTCCAAAAGATCGAAATCTTTAGATAAACATCAAAACTCCAAAGGAAGTATTGTCCAAAAGATCTAAATCTTTAGATAAACATCAAAGTTCCAAAGGACCGTTTACTGACCAGCACAACATAAGGGGGCCACAGTGTCTGCTTCTAAATGTCGCCTTTAAAGGGATTTTCCCAGAAAAGTTTCATAATCTCTTCTGCAAACCAAACATTTACTTTTTCAACAACCGGAAGAGGGCATTATTGTCCTTGTCAGTTAACATGGCGTCTGCATGCGTCACCATGTTGTCCGCGGCAGACGTTTAATAACCAACAACCGAATGACTCAAGAGGTTTCAATTATGTGAACCCTTTTCAAATCCCTTGATTACGATTGTAACGCTTTGTTTTTGTAATAAACTTACGTTGAGTAGACAATTTCTCTGAATATGAATATTTTACGACATATAAACAATGTTTGATGCTTTGCTAGCTTTGATTTCAGTTCGAGAAAATTGTCTGGCCCACATTTTCAAACATTACTTCAACATTCTAATTCGGGAGAGATCACAGTTGTTGAATTTATCTTCCGCCATGGGAACGAGAACAATTTATACGTGTCATTTGTAACAGAGCAAAAAATAAACGCAATTCGACCTCGAATTGACAAACATTTATGTTATTTAATGACACTTTTTAAACAGTGTAATTTATGACGCATAAAACGATAGGATTGTGATCTGCGCATTGGAAGAATGTGGAAGAGTACGATCGAAGTGTATTTAAGGAACTCTCCCAGCATATCTATGAGTCAGAACAGCTGGACTATGGGACGAGAATCGAACTCATTACCTGTCCAATGTGAATCAACGGTACTTATCAGGCAACACGAAGGTTTGATGTCAGCGACTGAAAACAAGTAGTCTTTCTTCTGGC